>JAUJPO010095113.1:0-23526 GCA_032270745.1 Tiaropsis multicirrata | reverse complement strand
ACTAAGCAGTTAAGCTACTTTTGAAGCTATCCAACTAAACTCTATTGGCTGACCTTCCAGCCTCGGCTGGTTTATTTCATCTTGACTGAGACACTCAACAAAGCTCATTAAAAATGTTATAGTTTTTCTTCTTAGCTTTTTTTGTCTAAATAGAATTTGTATTGTTTAGAATTTTTCTTAGCAATTATATTTGGTTATATTATAATTTTGTTAACTTTCGCTAATTTTGATGCAATTTGGCGAAAATTATTTTTGGCAAATGAGCCGAATAAAATGTTTAAAGGAGAAGGAAAGTCTACCCAAATATGTTTGGTCTCCATTAATTTGATTCCCCTTTTTTCAAAAACTGCAAAATGTAGAATGCTTGAGTTCCATATTTTAATTCCAAATTCCTTATGAAAAAAACTGGCCACTTTATAAAAACGAATTCTTTTGGCGAAAATTGTTTCGAATCAAATTTGGCAAGAATTAATTTTTTTTCCGTCCAAAAAAATATTCTCTTACACACTAAGGTACTTCCACTCACCAGTAAATCTTTCAAAAGCTCTTGAACCAGTCAATTGAGTAAGCTCATAACTTCCACCAATTTTCTGTTCCAAATCACGACACTGTTCAGTTGTACTTGCATCCATCCAAACTGGAGAGTCGGTCACGGCAAAACATTCCTATGAAACAAGCGGAAGCAGAACGTTAAATGATGACCATATTACCCAGCAGACACCGCAACGTTATTTCAACATTGTTTCTTCAACGTCCAAATGACGTTCTGATGTTGAAACAACGCTGTGTCTTTCCTACTGAGTAGTGAAATTAAGCAAAGGGATATTTATGCCGTAAAACGCGTGTGAGAGCCTAACTTTACATAGATTTTCGTTTACAAGTAATGCTTAGACAAACTATGTACAGGTCGCCACACACACGTTTAACGGTTCGTATTGATGTTCAAACAAAGTTGTTTCAACGTCAGACCGTTATTTGGACGTTGAAACAACGTTCTGTGCCTGATGGTAGCACTCATAATTTGCACATCTGTGGTGAATTTGTTGCATTGTGGTTTCTTGCCAGGGCTTTTGAGCATACAGTATTTCGCCTGTCTTTGTAGGCATGGTTTTGCATAGCAGTTTGTTTACCTTTGATTAACTTTCTCAGGTAAAAGACCGGTCCCCACTCATCGCCGCGCAGCACTCGCCTTTTTAAAAATAAAATGACGTAATAATAGACCACCATTGGCTTAAAAATAAATGAAGCCAATCAATTGGTTAAATATGGCGTTAAAAGCCGCGCGAACAGATGTCAACTGTTTTTTTATGAGCGCGGCGCTTTCTTCCCGACGACGGAATTTCAGCCACAAAAAAAGGCAAGAGCTGCGCGGCGATGAGTGGAGACCGCGCGACCTTAAAACTAACCTGCAGCTGGTCAACCAGGCTTGAATCGCTGTTCAAATGAGCGAGCGTTAATTCCGCTGCCCTCTTCCAATAAACACTTCCATGTTGCTGAGCAGTTCCTGAAATCATACAAATTTCTTCTAGAGAGACTTGATCGGATGAGTGTAACACCATGAGCATTTGATCAATGGCTTTAAGCCACATCAATGTTGGTGACGTGATGGTGACGCCATCTTGGTTGCGATGGACGCCATCTTTAGTATTGAATTCAGGTAAATCTGTATCGAAGCTGCGGAAGAAAATGAAAAATAAAACAGTGATTGAGCTCATATAACTCACTGGATAAAAAAGGGATTCAAAATTTGTTCGAATTGCAGTTTCGGATTATGAGAGTTTGTATAAGGTAAACCCTTACCCTGACACAGACGAGAAGGACCAAAATAAATATAACAAAATGTATAACATACAAATCTTGGATTATTGAGTAAAGTTTCGTACACTTACTCAACTAATACCACTGTTTCAGTGTTGAGTTCCAAAGTTTGTGTTTACATACAACATTGAGATGAGGGAGAAGGGAGTTTTCTGTGTTTCTCAATACATTATTGAGCTTTTCCAGAAATCCGTACCCCCTGGTTGAGTTAGTAGATTTTTCTTAAGACCAGCCCTGGATATCCTTGATCTTAAAATTTTCTTCCCCACTGGATATCCTAGGGAATTTAAAACTTAAAAAGCCCCCTGAATATCCTATATCCTCAACAGTGGAGGTACAGATTTTTTTCTGGAAAAACACATTAAGCCAATCTAGATTCTAAAGCCACAAAACTTCGTCAGCCCAGTAGTCACGCCACGGAACGGTGTTTTGACGTCCAAACAACGTTGTTTCAACGTCAGAACGTTATTTGGACGTTAAAATAATGTTTGTATAACGTTGTATGTTTGGTGGGAATCAGCTTACTTGATGGTGTGTTCAAAGATGATCTTTAAATCGTGATGGGTTGTCACCAGAGCTTTCAGTGATTGAGTACTTAAATCCAATGATAAATAACATTGCCTCTTCGACAGCATGCTGGGATGTTATTGATTTTATTTGTTAATTTATTTTTCGTTTTTTTTCGTCTAAAATATAAAGGGAAAAAGAGTTCGAAAATGAACCAAGTAAGTTACGTGGGCCAGGGACAGTAGATCATAAATATATTTCATTTGTTAAAATTTTAAAACACATTAATGGAAGTTTCAGGCAGCAAGTGCAATCGTCAGATGTTAAAAAGTAGAAATTCACCAAGTCAAGTACCTGATGATACTAGTTTATGGTCGATGTTGCTGTTTAGGGATGGGATGAATAAAATGGTGGATAAATGACACCTCGTTCCTCTGCGCTATTCAACGTTTTTTGTATGACCATTAAATTTCAACCAGAAAGCATTACGTAATAGTTCCCCAAAAGTCTTGGGAACGAGGTTGGGATGTAGGGTCTTTAAAAAGCACTCTAATGGAGAGTCATCACCATCATCACTTTCATTTCCAAAAATCTGGAGTTTGAATAAAAAAGAAGTACTTTGCAAACTGTTTGTTAATTAAATTCCGCGATTTCGCGATATTTCAAGATTGGCGAAATTAAACCTACACAAAATTAATTTCTCAAACTGCTCACTCATATTTTAATCTATCTCAATAAAATTGATCCGAATAAAAGTGCACTAAAATGCACTTTTATTTGAGATGTTGAATTTGCTTTAATCAGACAAAAACAATACCCACAATGCAAGTAATAGACAGCCCCTTTAATTTGCCAGTGCTTACTGGTTAGACAGGTCCAACTTAAATTCGTACATGGAAGACTTACATCAATGAAAAATGTACCCGGAAAAAAACTATTTCTTAAAAATCATAAATTATTTCATTGTTCTAAATTTGTAGTTATCAAAAGAAAAAAATAGAAAAAAAAATAAATTTATAATAAATCTTATATATATAAAATTTCTTATTTTGTGTTGGTTGAACAATAAACTTTTGCAACATTTTACCCCAGAGGACACAGAACGTTGTTTTGACGTCCAAACAATGTTGTTCCAACGTCAGAACGTTATTTGGACGTTGAAACAACGTTGGAATAACGTTGTGTGTCTGCTGGGACGACGTTGATATTAAGATATAAAAAACACGACGTGATTAGAAAAAACCAATCGACTAAATTAAACAGTAAACAGTTTTAAAGAGCCCTAGAAACTAGAGTACCAACAAAAATAAAAAATATGAAATAAGAAATAAACGAAAAGTTAAATCTGATAGTCAAAAAATCTTATGGTTAAAATCTTTTATCGTAAAGCTATTGAAAAATGAATCTGCTTTTTCATCATGACTGAATTCTTTGTATTGTTAAACCTTTAGCCACCGCTGTATTTTCTTTTTAATTCTCATTTTTTCTTTTGGTACCACTGGAAAGCCCTTAGTCTCAGCTAGAAACAACTAGGGCATTTTGGCTGAAAAGCTAGTGGTTCGAACTATGGTAAAAAATGATTTCGGTGTCTAAAGGTTAAAGTATTTGATACCCGACTCAAACCATATTATCTATTATTCAAGACATATTATTAAAAATAATATAGAACTGATAAATGAAATCAGAAAACAAAACCGAACTCTCTCAGCAAGCACGAAATTCTAGTGAAAACAAATTCCTTTACTATACTTTAGATTATGTACGATGCATGCATATTCAATGAAAACTAAAGAAAATGAAAATTTACGAATCTAAAAAAAAAACACAAAATCCCAATAATTTACTGTCTTTTTATTAATTGTTTTTCTTAATGTAATTAATTTAATTATGAAATGTTATTTTTCTTTTAAAACTAAATTCTGTATAAAAAATGTTGTCCTAAGTCCTAATTTGGAATCTCGAAATGCATGATATTATTTTCTAACAAAATTTGCGCCATGTTTTTTATAAAGCAAATTATCATAGTTACCATAGTTACCATAGCAACCAAAGGCCAATCAAATAAGGTATCTAGCGCTGGAGGAGCCATTACGAACCTATATAATCGAAATAGAGACCTGATAAAGATACGTAACAGTGCGGTAGGAAGTCGGTAGGAAGTATTTTTGTTCAAAGTGACATCACGATAGGGCCGACCATGGCTTTGATTTTGTAAATAAATTTAATCCTCTAGATAGTCTAAAAACGCATTAAAAACATAATTTTCCAAAAACGTTTTAAGATAATTCTGACTTTTATTTACTACATTCATTCTCTTTATGGTTATTCTCTGTTTCACCGTAAATGTCCCTTAAAGAATATCCGCGGGAAAGTGCTTTTTGGTCTGTTCGGGTGCTTCACCGTATTAAGTTTAAAAAATCCGAAACTACAGTTGAACCCATGTAATTCGAAAACTCATGTAATTCGAACGAAATTCTCGGTCCCTTGAGAATTCGAATAACATGGGTTCAACTGTATAGTTATTGCGAATGGCAACATGGGAACCGATTTTCAGTTTTATGGTCTGGACAAGACAACGATGTGATGGAATTCTTTGATCTTTCATAATTGACTTAAAAAAGAGATTAAAAAACAAAAAAATATGATTACCATTGCTGATTGGATGGTCAAAGTCACGTGACCTCGATCTTTAATAATCGTACAAAAGACTCATGGCTTCGGCAGCTTTCGAACGGACTTTACCAGAAGGATCTTTTAGTAGCACCACCAAAGCTGAAAAGAAATGACAAGTATATTAGTGGAAACTTCTCAAAGACACTTCCCTTATCCGACTTTCTCTCCAATTAGACACCAAGTTTCCCAATTTCCTCGATTTTCCCGATTTATATTTTCCATTTAAAATGTTAAAATTAACATAAAAAGTTTTGTTAAAACCGCAAAATTTTGTGCTGCGAAAGTCACAATTTGAAACTCAGAATCGCAAAAAAAGCTATCCATTTTGCTTTTCACAACAACAACTTAAAAAAGGTCATCTAACCGTTACAGACATGCGCAGTGGATACGATTTCACGTTGAGTGCTTTTCAGATTTCCCAGTAAGAAACCAACGAAGAGAGCGGCATTGGAGCGGATATCTTCCCAATTGCTTTTGAAAAAGGTCACACAACCCATGACGTAGAAATTCACTTTATCTTCGTAGTCGCTGATCTAAAAGGGAGAAATAGGAATCAATTTTTGAGAGAAAAAAACATTTAACGCATTGAATACTTTTCTGAAGCGGTGTATCCCTAACGTTTATTGTTATCAGTAACAAGTAAAAAAAACATATTTGCTCCCAATATGGGTGAATTACAGCCTATATATACAGGAAAATTTGCTTTACTTACGATGAGTCTCGACAAGTCATTCATGAACTCGCCGTAATGTAAATTACCGCCTTCCAGCAGATGCTTTTGAAACATATCGTTGATCGATGTGGATCCAATTCGCGGACCCAGCAACCTTAACGCCGTTTTACACGACTGAAATAGAAAATAAATAAATATAAAATTAACCCTTAGACAACACAGTGGTTTTCCACAATTTTTTTACAGAAAATCAAAACTTCAAATGACCTATTAACATGGGAGAGACAAAGTAAAACTGCTAAACTATTAACATAGTTAAAAACTGCTTTTTCAGGACGCAAAGGGTTGAAGTTAGCCCTTCTTATATCACTTCAACAAAGTCTGAATTTCACACTGATAGTCCTTAATGGAGACATTGTTTAGGCGTTAATAACAACAATAATAATAACTAGATAAAGGCCCTATGAGCCTCAATGTCGCTATAAAGATATCGCTTCGCTCTTTTTAACCAGAGCATAGCGAGTAGTTAAATTTAAGTATAGTTGAACTCGTGTAATTTGAAATCCTATAACTCAAATGATCAAGTAAATCAAACAAAAAATGCTCATCCAGTATGTGAAATCCTCTTATAAAACGAATATGGATTTGAATTACATTCAAGTTCAAATTTTTTTTTAGATGTTATTTATTGTTGACAAAAAATAAGATAGCTACAAAGGCTAATACAAGTCAACCTATTTACAACGAAATTTTAAGTTAAATGAAGCCGACGCCGTCGATGTTGACTTTACAGTTCCTACATGGACATAACGTTGGCCTCCAATGCTTAATTTTATCCTTAAAAATTTCCAGGTCATTTAGATGTCGTAGTTCCTCGGGAACTAATTCCCATATTTTTGGGCCTAAGTAAGCAAGAGACTCCTCACCATGAAAAACTGTTCTGATTTTTCTCGGTTTGAAAAACATTAGCTGTCTTGTATTATCAGTTTTGTTATCACGGGCGAAAATCTCATCAGTCAGACTGGAATTGTTTGATTTGCATTTAAATAGCTCAATTGCAAGAAATTGAATATTTCTGTGGTGAAAGGTCATAGTACCGTCTTTTTCTAAAATTTCATCAAAACTTCAGCTATCATCTACGTAAGCAACGCTCATGCAAGTGGTTGAACTTATTCTCCAAACGTCGGGTATGAAACATCCAAACTAGTGGGCAGTAGTTTGCTGACTTTTGAAAAAGGCGTTCATAAGTTTTTGTCATTTTGCCTGATTCATAAAAGGAACTACTCTTGCCAGTGCATTTATTTTTTTACTTGCTATTTTCCATCTTAGTTCAATATAACTTTTGAAGGTTAGGTTGTTATCGAAGGTCATGCTCCTTGATCTTGTATAGTTACTTTAAGTTCTCTATTTGTGTTGTTTGCAATGAACTCAGTTTTCTCGGCATTTCTTTAATTTGGTTATACGATAACCACTTAAAAATTGTAGCAGCAGCTGTATTTAGTTCATGTTCAACTTGGTCCCAAGAAGTGGCTACTGAGAGCGGTGTTGTATCATCAGCATAATTAAAAAAATTTGCTTCATCAAGAAAATAGAAAAGATCTCTTAAGTAGATATTAAAAAGTATTGACCCTAAGATGGACCCTTGTGGGACACCGACTGATAAATCATGTCAGGTGCTGTAACTGTCCCTATTCTAGTTCTCTGTTTTCTTTTTGACAGGTAGTCCCAAACAAGTTCTATAGCATTTTTGTCAAATCCATAACTTTGCAATCAATAAGTCATGTGAAATACAATCAATCAAAGGCTTTTGAAAGATCGATTAATAGGGCTCCAAACTTTTGCTTGTCATCGATTGCTTTTTTTCCACATTTCTGTTAATATTAGTAATGGTGTTTGTGTACCTAAACCTTTCCTGCACATCGCTTGTCACTGTAAATGTTTTCAAAAAAATCAGACATTTGGTCATGAAATACACTTTCGTAAACTATTGACAGTATCAACAGAATGCTAATTGGCATGTAATTTCCTTTTGATTTCATTTTTCAATCTTTTCTTTTTGTAAATTGGTGTTATATTTGCAAGCTTGAGAACGTCAGGAAAAAACTATTATCGAAAGATTCATTGTACATTGATTGGTTTTGACAAGAATTTTGCAAATTTGAAGAGTATAATTTCTTAATGATAGCGACCGGGATGTCTGTTGGTGGCTGTGACTTACTTGTTGAGAGTTCGTTTATTATCTTCTCTACATTTTCTTGAGTGGTGTTTTTGAATGCAAATGTTGTTAAAAACCCTCTACTTTTTATCTCAGTTATGCTTGGATGGGGTTTGTATATTGGAGGATATATTTTTAAATATGATCTTTAGGCTGGTGTACTGCAGTTAAAGGAGGTTTAGGCAATTTTAAGTTTGAAGCTATTTATGCATAAAAGTCATTGAATATTTAATTGCTACTTTATTTTTATCACTAATTTTTTCTTCCTTTTCCACTAGAGTGAATGAGTTGTTTGCTGTACCTTTACTTGAGAAAAACGGCTTGACCGTTTTTCCAAAATTTCTTAGAGTCAGTCACGTTTAAATCTTCAAGGTTGTTATAGAAATTCCTTTTAGCCCTTCTCGAAAGTGAGGTGCAGTAATTGCACTGTCTCATTCCCCAGTTCATTGGTGACAAAGTAAAAACATGCACTTTATTGTGTATTATGCATTATGTGTTAGGAATTATCTGTTATACATTGTGCATTATCTGTTACGTTACGTAGTAGGTATTATGCATTATGTATTTTGTACTTTGATGTTGTGTTTATTTCAGGAATTTCCCAATGAGTCGTGGAAACCAAAAGTTCAGATTCCCTTCCAAACACAGCCAGGACAGATTCCACGCAAAATTGAAGTTGAAAGGTTTGCAATAGCAATTATCATTTATTTTTAAGTACTGCTCTATAATCTTCTCAAAAATAAAGCTTTTATCAAAGTATCAGGTAATGAACTATAAATGGTCTCTTAAACTAAAAAAAATATTATTTGTTAGTGTATGATGCCTTAATAACAACAAATCTAAGATAAATCATTTCATACCTATTTTTAGGAGAAAACGAAAGTTCTTGAAACAGAATTTGAAAGAACTATTGACAAAAGAAGGTATAGAAAACTCAGAACTGATACCAAGAAACAGTATAAACATGAGAGTTGTTGTAAAACCTGGCGTTGATTCACCCTTTCCTTGCTTTTTGCCATTGGAAGTATTTGATAATACAGAATATGATTGCAGAACTCCTGAGGATTGGTTATCACTTGGCATTGATGGGAAAAGTAAAAAACCAGTTCCTGGAAAGGCATTACTCCCTAATGGTGAGAAAATATTTTATAGCTGAATTTGAAAGAAGTACTGCAGGCATAACAATACTACAGTATTTATATATCTCTGTTTCATACATTCAAAATTTTATACCTTATTACACTTACTCATGTTATTAACGCGAATTGGCTTGCCTCGCGTTAATTAAAGCCGAGTTAATTAAATACTCGCGTATTTTTATCCTACGTTAATATACTGATCGTGTTAAAAAAAACCTTCGTTAATTTCATCCCGACTTGATTTTACAAAATGACAATACAATGACTCAGGTAGAATGTTATTTTTTTTAAACAATCTTTCGCTCTTAATTACAAATAATGAGTATTGGAATACTGGCAAAATCATATTTTAACAAGCAAATTAGTCAACTAATTCTATTTCATCCAAAATTCGCGTTAATTAAATACCACTGAAAAACTTTGGAACTGTCAATTCTCTGTATGACAATAACCACCTGATCAACCAACCATATTAATTTGATAAAAAAATTTGTTTAGGAATTGTCAAAAATGCTGTACGATCTTTTGACTGGGTCAGTGTAGGCGTCATTAGCCATGATGTAGTGAGCAAGTTTTACGTCGTTAAAGTCACAGATATGGAATGGACAGGTCAGAAAAATACAGTGTATGCTGTACCACGAATCAGACTACATTTCTTGGCAGAAGATCCCAATATTTTCGTTGCTCGTGTTAAAGAAGCTTTTGAATTAAGGAAAAAGACTGAAGCTTTACTCAGGTAACACAAACACCTCTTCTCTAATGATTAGTATTACCATTTTTTTTCTAATTATGCATCAATATCCAGCTGTTTAGCCACACAACACAAACTTTACAAACAGTTTACACAGTAAAATAGCTACCTACAATTCTAATGCTCATAAAACATAATTACCCTAGGGATATAAAATAATACAAAGACATTTATGAATACATAACACAATAAAATATAACCAAAGAACTAGAGACGCAAGTACTACCGTGGTTTCTCCAATTTAACGCGTACTCTAATTTAACGCGTAGCCTCATTTTTGCGAAAAATCGTAATTAATTTTGCTCTAATTATTAACGCGTAGCAGGAATTCAAAGTAATTAATTTTCCTCTAATTATGATATATGCCGCCTTAACACCCATGTTGGATGAAGACATTATATGATTTATTCCCCCTAATTATTAACGCGTACTTTGAACGCCGAAATCTTGTAATTAATCATTCTCTAATTTTTCACGCGTAGAGTCCAAAATAATTATTTATTGTCAAAGGAGAGACAAAACGAAGGAGAAAGACACTAAAAGCGACAATAACGTAATTTTCAAAACGATAAACTATTTACATAAATAAACTGCCAAAACGGCAGTTACAAAAAGTAAATACCGTATTTTCTCAAATAAGCCCTGTGGCGCTTTTTAAATTTTCGAGATTTTAGGTGCGGCGCTCTTTGTAGGGCGACGCTTTTTTCAAATTTTAAATTTTAGTTGAGGGCGTCGCTAAATTATTTAGATATTCTTATAAAGAATATTACACGAAACCTGGCATTGCAATATTTGGAATACTGTATAAGACTTAATATATAATTAACTATCTAATACTAAATACAATGGAAAAACAATGCTCTATGATAAAAATAAAGTAATACCTCATTGGAAAGAAAGACGATGTGGACAATCTTAAAATTTTTAATATTTACAGTAGAAGGATTTTGAAAATTACTTTTTATCATAGCATCGTTATACATCAAAATGTATGCCTACTGCCAGTTAGACTTTAGTTTAGTACTAGGTAAAAGCAAAGCATTTGAGAGAAACTATATTACAAAATATCAAAAGCTTTGTATTTTTCTAAATGTTGTTTACAGATACCATCTTTACTTGGATTGTATGCCAACTGACAACGTTGAAAGCATTGACGGAGAATCGCTTAGACGTATTGTGAAGTCAGCACAAGGTCCCAAATCTTTAAGTAATGACGCAAGGTAATATCTTTCATAGTTTTTATTGGCAATTAGCTTGTTGTAATTGCATCGGCATAATGCTGTTACAATATTATCTGTCTTTTACCAACAACAGCTTGGAAAGGTTTGAATTTCTTCATAATTAACAAAGAAACTCTTACACAAAAAGTACCTTATAAATCAAATAAACAATTCAACAAAACCTTTTCACATTTTCACAAAAAAATGATTCAAAATGATTTAATCAACTGAATTAAAGCAATCAATGTATTTTTGATTTTAGATTGATATTTCATGCAGAAAAACTATGCAAAGAAGTAAGTTTGGATTTCCAAAGATCCATGAACAAGATTGTATTTGACAAAGTGATGACTGAAAATCCAGAGCGTTTTCCCTTCGTAACAATCGATGAAAAAATACCACAAAGAGTACCAGAAAGAGGTAGAAAGATAAAAAGAATCATTTATAATTTTAATCCTATGAGCAATGAAGACTTTTTGGAAAAGCCCTTTTGTAGTCCTCAATTTTGTCAAAATTAAAATCATTGACTAGTGTCTTCAGTACTAAAAAAAATTTTCTTTTACTTTACTGAATCTACCTATTTTACTGAGTTTGTTGGTAAACTCCTTTGGTTGTTTCAGGTTTCCACTCAGATGTTCCTTCGTACAATTTTGAAAAGAAGTTCTACAATTTCTCATTCAAATCACTGATGACAATACCTGATGTTTTCACCGCCATATCCAGAGTCAAAGCTGAATGCAATAAAGTATCAGCCATGTTTTTGTTTCACATGCCCATTACTAAAAGCATGCGATTGGAGGAATTTGAGCAGGTTCAAGGTCAAGCTACAGCTCAGGTATTCATTCATATTTTAGTTTGAGAGCCATGCAGCTAAAAAACAAAAAACCTCAAAATTTATAGAGCTAGACCTTCTTTTATCGTCAATTGAAAGAAAGTTTGATTTTGTTGCAGCCCCAAGGCCTCGTGAAACAGTCAAAGTTTTTTTTGGACCATCTGGTGTGTATGGAGTAGAAGTCAACAATCAAACTCTTTAAGCCCGAATTTTTATCAATTACATTCTCTTTTTCCCTGGATACCATTATGATCTTGCCTTAAAACACTGAAGGTTTGCACCAGTCACTTACTATCCTAGCATTCAACGACTTGCCAGTTTAGGGGAGTTTATACGTGAATTCATTTAGAGCCTTCTTTGGGTCATTAATTTTTTTAGATTTTTTGCACAAAGATAGGTAGCCTTAAACCCTCGAATGTGACGGAGCCCGATTTTTAAGAAAAAAATTTTCGCGGCCGATTTTTGCCAAAAACAAGCTGAAAAGGAGGTTTTTGGGGGGGTTTCTCAAAATTGGTTCATTATTTTTTTCTGATTTTTTGCACAAAGATGGTCATCTGGATACCTATGATATGATTTCCCTTTCTTTCCCAGGTATAATGGCTGTAATTCGCCTATTAATTGAGCTGTGCTCATTCATTCATTCATTCATTCATTCATTCATTCATTCATTCATTCATTCATTCATTCATTCATTCATTCGTTCGTTCATTCATTCTTTTGGCGTTAAGGGTTAATTTCATTTTATAACCAGGTAGGTCCATAAAAGTATCACTTGTTAAAATTAAATTAAATTTTCAGGTACAACTTTTCTTAAAAGACAGTTGGTTGACCTCCTTGAAAGCAGCCATAAAAACCTCCTTAAGAGATATCGGAAAAGGTTGGTTCAATCTTGATGAAGAGAATTGGGAAGTGTATAAAATGTCAAAACTTTCTAAATTAATGGAACTGGTCAGATTTTCAATGCAGGTATGACTTTTATTTTATTTTTTATGGTGGTTTACTAGATGGATTACTTGTTTACTAGATGGATAAGAAACAGCAGAAGTAAAAAAAGTACATGATAATTGGTAATTTGGAGAATTTGGCTTTGCCAACAAGACTTTCAAGCTATTCAGTTTTAGTTCTTTTCCCTTTGCCAGCTGAATTATTTAATCCTATCAATTAACTGGGATGTGATAACGTTTTTGAATGGATCAGTCAAAAAACTCTGGAAGAAACAAGAATTTGTTTATTTTTCATGGATCGATTGCCTGATTTACTTTCATTTCAAGCTGACCAACGTGACCTGCCAAAATGATAATTGGTCCGTCTTTTTCTTATCTAATGGCCACTCTAATGGCCAGCTGAAATTATACCCCTAAATCGCTGAATCTGAAGCAAGGTTTTAATCTTTAGGATATTTAAGACAACCATAACACTTCAAATGGTTCTTTTCCATATTGTTTTCATATTGTTTCCGTGTCTGTTGACAGGCAGAAGATTTTAATGTTTTTTTCTATACATTTTTTAAAGGATTCTTTGAGGTTTTTGGTGCAAGAGTCACTTGAAAACTACACTCAAATGATAGTTGATGCTTGTGTATCCATGAAAGACGTCAAAGAAACAATGAAATGGCCTGGAAGTGTTCTATCAAGCCCATATCAGTAAGGATTTTTTCTAAGGAAATTTTGTTAATCATCCTTTTGTCAGGTTTTTGTATCATTGCAAGGTTGGTTGCACATTGATTTATTTTAACAGTCAGGTCTTATAAAAACAAAGTCAAAAAATTAAAATTAGAATTTAAAGTCAATTTACCAGGTTAAAATACCATATGTATATTATGTCGAGTCAACAATGCAAAACAAGAACTTTGATTGCCTCTGAAAATAAATATCTTGAACTGTTTAAGTTTAGTTTGTTATTGTTTATACTACTTGTTAAATTTGTAACTCTAAACAATCAACTGACGTGACGCGCGTTATTGTGTTTTGTTGATTGGTTTAAAAAACTGCAAACGATTTGAAACCTCGGTATATTTTTGACTCAACAGTCGGACTGTCTGATTTTAAAGCAATTTTTTACATTTTTTATTTCAAAGCCTAAAGATATATACCTTTCATTCTCGGATTTTTAAATACAATAGTTTTCAATTTGAAAATGTTGATATATCTCTTCATGGTTGATGGTTGAGAGATCCCGCGTCAATATTTTGTTCATTATCCTGTACTACTGTACTAAGTATCTTTTATGCAATAGATTATATGACATATATTTCAGCATAATATTGCTGAAATTACCATAAAAAACAAACAATTGTTGATGTGTTTCGGTATTTGATTGAAAAGATGATTCCGGTAATATCTGTATTCTTCAGGAAAATAGATCGTTATATCGGGATTATGAACTCCCGTACGCCCCCCCCCCCACATATAGCTCTTCATGGTTGATGGTTATAAAATCAGTCTCGAATCAATACTTTGCTTAGTATTCTGAACTACTAAGTATCTTTTATACAATAGATACCACAATATCTTTGAGTTAGCATTTTCCATGGTTTCCACAATTTCAATGTTTTTTTCTTCTTTAGACCAAAGAAGAATCCTTTGTTTCTGATCGATTTAGCATTCGAAGATGGCGTTATTGGTTTCTCTACACCGAAGCAGAAATTTGAAGAAAGTACTATCAATTTGTTTAACAAGGGTGTCAGCAGCACCAAGAAAATTCCACAACTTGAGAAGATGGTGTTAACAAATCTGTTTTGGAGCGGTACACCTCTGTTAGAATCTGTTGGTGAAAACGAACCATTGGTTAAACGACACCGAGAACGGATAAGACACAATTTGAAGCAAGCTATCATCCCGTTAACGTCCTATGCTAAAGAATACGAACAATATTTGGATTTAGCAAACTTGGATGTAAATGAGTACTTAGAGTAAGTAATGGCATCTTTATGGCTATTGGATTGTCTGAATAGATATTGTTTAGTACTTCAGTTCCTTTATATTTTTAGTTTCATAAATTTTTCAATTTGATTCAAAATTCAAAATGCTAAATTTCAATTTTTTTGGTTGCTTCACTGAATGATAATTTTGTCATGATTATTATATTTTGAACTATACTCGTTCTAATTGGTGTATCAAATATGAAATTTTAAATCGAAACCCAAAATCGTTCACCGACGATTGGCTGAAAGCAAAAAAAAAGTTTACCGAAGCTTGGCTGATTGTTTGGCTTTTATAATTTTTCCTCGATTATATTATAATCTTTATACCCATAGGGAATTCATCAAAACAGAACGTACTCCCGCACAAGTCAAACAAGAGATTTTGAACCACTTGGAAAAAAAAGGTAAAATCGAAGAAAACATTCCATCCAGCATAAACATTGGGCCTTTCCTACTCCAATGCGAAACGGTCCGTCAAACGCTATCAAAGAAGTGTAAAACGTTGGCCAACTCTGTGTTAGAGGTCCTGGCTAAGAAGCTGCGAGGCCAGTCTGACGAGATTTGTGATGAATTCAAAGCAGTTGCACGAAAACTTTACGACAAGCCGAACGGTATCGAAGAGTTGACTGAACAACGTGAATACATGAAAACTTTACCGGTCATTCTTCACGAGAAACAAGATCTCATCAACAAAGCCATGCTTGACTACGAACTGATTGAAGAATTCTACTACAGTATCTCAGTTGATGATTTCAATCTAAAGTATGATTTTGTTTTTGTTTTCTTTATTGTTTTTTTTCTTTCCCTCTAGTGTGCCTTACAAAGGAGGGCTTATTAGTTTTTCGAGGTCGTTTATGTTACTAGTGACCTGACCAGCTTTCTGTGTACAAGGACAAAACACCTTACTCGGCCTTTTACTTCTCTTATGCGACCCGTTTTAAGCCTCTAAACTTCTCGACCTCTGGAGCTATTCTTAAACCACTTCCATTGGCTGGAGTTGGCTGGGTTCGACAGCACGCATGTTTTTAACATAGGTGTAACCTATAAAGTAACCTATATTCGTGATTGGCTCAAGGGTTGTTTATGGCTCAAAGGTTGTTTATGGCCTTCATGTTTTTGATTTCATTTGATTACCAGGTAGGTTCATCACACTATCACTTGTTTAACTTTGAAAAGCTACCGTATTTCTTCTATTTAGCGCCGCCCTCTAATAATCGCCTCCCTCCAAAGAGCGCCACACCTAAAATCTCGAAAATTTAAAGAGCGCCGCGACGATTATTTGAGGAAATACGGTACTTTCTCTTTCTTGGTTTTTCTTTTCCATTTACCAGCTAATATTGCTGGCATCTCATTTTGACATATTGATTCTAGTTTGTATGAAAGAAAATACTGACCAAATTAAAAATGAGGGGTAAAGGCTAAGCAAGGGGTGACGTTGTCGGTTACGATAAAATGATGCACAGGAAGAAAACAATCTAGTTCATGAAATACAGTTGAACCCATGTAATTCGAACTCCTATAATTCGAAACTCATACAATTCGAACAAAATCTTCGGTCCCGTCCGACTTAATCAAACTTAATCAAACTCCTATAATTTGAACGAAATTCTCGGTCCCTTGAGAATTCGAATTACATGGGTTCAACTGTAATCATATATTATTTTCATTAGATGGAGCTGTATTGGTTGGCCAAACAAGATCGAACAACAAATTGAATCGACCATACTTGTACAAGAATCTGAAGAGGAAAGATTCCAGAAGAACCTGTTGGCTGAACAAAATCTCTTTGCAGATCGTTTGGATGGCCTAAACATGGTTGTGGCTGGTTTCTCTGCATTTGCTGACCTCCAAAAGTATGGCGTTGTTGATTTGCTCCTGTGTTTTCTATTTCTTTAGCATTGTTTTTTTCCCTCCTTCTTAACCAAATTAGTCTTTGCAATCGAAAGGTGGTAGGTTTGAACCCTGCCATTGTCCACTCATCGAGGAGTAGCACAAAGCAGGTAAACTGAAACTGAATTTCACAGTCAAGTCACATGGAGTTATAGAGGCAAGTGCGGGGCTCTGCCTCTAAATTCGTTTATTCTAAATTGATCTATAGAAGTTTAGCACAAGTCAAAGGATATCAATGGCTTAAGGTATTGATTTCGAATTATATATTCCGTTTTTTTCTTGATGTATCTCCGTATCTCTTACAAATTTTATAGAGCACACGAGACAGCTAATGAAACGAGACGAGTGAACAAACAATTGAAAGATTGTCAAACACAAGCGCAGCTTTTCAACAGTCGTGAAAGACTTTTCAATATGCCTGTTACTAGTGTAAGTATCTGATTTTTCTTTTTTTTACAAAATTAGCCTTCGTGGAGTAAAATATCATTATCAGGTTACCTTAATCCTGACCAGCCTTACCTAATCCTGTCTACCAAGTACGCCAGAAAGAAGTATACAGAGTTGACAAGTTATTGTGGGCTTTCGGATTAAGATATCTTGCCAATTATTTTTTTATCGTTTAGAAGAAAGCCTAACTTAAATTTTGGTATATCATACATTGAATTTGGAAAAGTAGATCAAAAGTTATACAAAAAAACGAAAATTTTCTTTTTGTTAATAAGATCAAAATCACAAAAAACAGTGAACAAACTTTCTATTGGAAATAAGCTATCAATCAAAAGAACAAAAAAAGGAATCATTGATTTATAGCTTATTTTCAATATAAAGTTCACTGTATTTTCGTGATTTTGACGTAATCTTATTCGATACGGTATAATTTATCAGCGGGGATGATTTGTGTAAACGTCTTCAACTCAATAATATTACTTCCAGTCGAACATGTTTACGCCTTATGTACTTTATATATGTGTATCTAAGACGTCTAGATGCTAGATTAAATCCTGTCATACCTTTAATTTGGTAGGCAGATGTGATTTTACTATTTTAATATTTAAAAGTAGATATAAATGCAATACATATTTACATAAGGAAAGCAATCTGTAGCTGAAGGCTACGTTGAAAATGGAGGGTAAGGGCAGGATTAGGTAAAGGGTGGTCGGGATGAGGTAACCTGATGGTATCAATTAGTTTTTAAATTTATTCGTTGCTGACGAATGCTCTCTCAAACGTTGAAATTGTATAATATTGATAAACAATGAATAAAACGATTTCAATGCTTTTATGATGTTGACGCTCGTAACACCATCAAAGTCGTCCAGCAAGAGCTTCTGTCAATTTGCTAATAAAAAAGCTCTGTTATACACATGTTAAATCTATTGAAAGAATAGGTAAGTTTAAACCTCCTTTAGATCGCAATTTTTTCACAATTTCCAGTATGAGAAATATCCTGATGGTATCAACTAGGTCAGTGTGTGTCAGTGTGTGGACACACACACTGTCAGGCGAGCGCATGTTAAAAAAGGTAAAAAAGCGCAGCCAAATCTGTCGCAAAAACTTCATGATTTCACTTTTTTCAAGCCTTTTTAAAAAAGATACCTTTTATTTATTTCTGGAATGGTAGCGGAAGTGTTGAAAGCGCAAAGGCATCAAATTTCTTTAAAAAGGTAGAATTTAAAATCTTTTGGTATGACTATGATAAAACATGGAATAACATAGAAAACGAATCTTTTGATTTTTAATGACTTAGATTGGCTAAAAATTAGACTAGCATAAGCGTTTGGTTTTCCTGAGTGACAAAATGCGGTAAATGTGCTTATAAAGTGATACGCGCGGGCGAAAATATTCTTATAAAAGAAACGCTACAGCAATGAGAGGTTTGGTTTTGGAACGTAGTGAGTGTGTTGCAAGCGAAACACAGCGGCTAGTTACTAGTCTAGCTAATACTACTGACTCTCCATCATTTGAGTTTTCTTATCTTTTGATAGAAAAAGAAAAAACAATTTGTTTTACAAATAACTTCAGAAAAAAGCAAGGTGGAGGAAGGTGAGCTCCATAATAAATAGAAGAAAAAAAAGATTGTGTACTGAAAAGAAGAAAAAAATATAAGAGTATGTGTAAATGCGTTCTACCAATCAGATACGAGGTTTACATCCGGGTAGTTTTTAAAATAACGTGTTCAACCAATCAGATACGAGGTTCACATCCGGGTAGTTTTTTATTTTCCAAGCAACTCTCAACGCCCGAGGGAATTCCCATTTGGCCCACCAAGGCGCTCTGTTATTCAGACTAAAAACTCACTGTTACAAATCTGTAAACTGAGACGAGTAAGTAAAACTCCTGGGCTAAAAGACCTGGGCTCAAAAATAAATTTTTGCTTTATTAACTATCACGAAAATATTCTATTCGTTTTCCAGTACGACAAATTATCCAAACTGATCAAGGACTTTGAACCGTTCAAGAACCTCTGGATCACAGCATCCGAATGGCTTCGGAACCACGAAAGTTGGATGTCTGATCCGTTGAGCGCCATCGACCCCGAACAGGTGGAGAAGAGTGTTAACGACTCGTACAAAATCATCCACAAATGCACTCGCCAGTTCACTGATATTCCAGCATGTCAGGATGCATCCACGGAGGTCAAGAACTGGATTGAAGAATTCAAACCGTTCATACCGTTGATTCAAGCGCTGCGCAACCCTGGAATGAGAAAAAGACATTGGGAACAGGTTAGGTTTTTGTTTTTTTAGATTTTGAATTTTTTCTTTACATCTGAAACTTGCAGGAACTTAAAATATAAAAATATTTTTTAAAATATCTTGAAAGATCTCTCAAGAATCTTATCAAGAATATCTTTCAATATATTATTTGCATAAAACTTGCTACTGTAGATAAAAAAAATTTCTCAGCTCTGCTGGTTTTATTCCTGGAATTTCATTTATTTTTCTACACATACATACATAAAAGTCAAATGCCTTCGAGAGCAGACAAGGCTTTCGTTTCTATGATACATATTATTGGAATGTTACTATTCAATACGTAGCAATAGTAGTTATAGTATGGGTCCAGACTACATTTAATAGCGCGAAGAGGGATATGCATTTAGACTATGAACCTTTTTTATTCTACTTGCACTTCTTCTTCTACATGTCTTAGCCACAGTACAATAAGAGCACCACATTATCATCACAAGTATGGGACTTGAAAAGCGAAAACATCACTCTAAAACTAGATTGGTCAATTGTCGTGTCGTGTGTCCCTGACCTTATTCCGAACAAAAACAAAAAGTGCCAAATATGCCGAGATTCTCATAGTTCTAACAAGAATGTTTTCTTTGATTTGATTTTTAGATCATATACACTTGTAACTGTGATTCTCAATGTTCTCAATGATCTTCTTTTGCAGCTTTCTGAAGAGCTTGTTCATAAAATTAATCCGATTAACAAAGAAAAGTACAATTCATGACAATATATGTGACTCTTAAAATTAAATCTTGATTAAAATCTAATGACTCTATAATATAATATATATATATAATATATAATAATATAATCCTAAAAAAACAAATGTCTTCGGGTAGACAATAAGATTTTTGTTTCTAGAATAGGTTCTGTTGATATATTGTAATGTTCACAGCATTTCAGGTTGGAGAGGGATGAGATTCTCAACTTTTCTTTTGCAGCTTTCTGAAGAGCTTGGCCAGAAGATTGTACCCAAAGCCACTTTGACGTTTACCAAATGTTTAGAAATGAAATTAGATGAGCACATTGACATCATTGCTAAAGTTGGTGAAGTTGCTGGGAAAGAATATGCTATTGAAGAGGTAAAGGAGTTGTGGTCTTTTAGACCTTTTTTCAACGTTGTACAACGTATTTACAATGTTTAAAGCGATTAAAAGACGTTGAAATTTCTCAAAGGAACGGTTTTAAGCTGGTTCGTTACAAAAATTTTCTCTTTTCTAATGCTTTAATTAACGCATATTTAAGGCACTGAACAAGATGGAGCGCGAGTGGAAACCGCAAGCTCTGGAGGTGCATTCGTACAAAGAGACCGGTACATACATTGTCAAGATTATGGACGAAATCACACAGCTACTGGACGATCACATTGTGATGACGCAGTCCATGTCCTTTTCACCGTACAAGAAGGCGTTTGAAGAGAGGATAGCCACTTGGGAAGAGAAGCTGGTGATGACACAGGATGTATTGGACGAATGGATCACTTGCCAGAGATCGTGGTTGTACCTTGAACCTATCTTCAGGTGTGGCTTTAGTTTCATATTATAGTATAAGAGCTAAGCTCCACAGTCAAAAAGTCTTAAAAAGCCGAAATAATAAAACACAAAAACAACAGGAAACACACAGGACACAAAAGACTCACATATAGGCTGAAACTATTGAAGAACGTTTTTTGGCCGAAATATTGATGAAAAAAATGCGTTGACTTATTTTATGACCATTTATATATAAACTGAATAAAAAATCTCGTTGTTTTCTTTCGACCTATATGCTGAACATGTGGTAATAAAGTTCCTACCATTTAAAACGACTATGTAGTTTTTTTAATCATTGGAAAGCTGTTACGTTTAAAAACTCAGTTCTACTATTCAACAAATTTCTTACCTACTGTAGTATATCATAAAATATTTATATTACATTAAATTATGTCATATTTTAGTTCCGAAGATATCAATCGTCAATTGCCAGTTGAGAGTAAACGTTACCAAACAATGGAGCGAATCTGGCGAAAGATTATGTCCAATGCTTTTGCCAACCCTCAAGTCATTGACTTTTGTGCTGATCAAAAACTTCTGGAAAACCTCAGGGAATGTAATAAACTGCTTGAACAGGTTTGCATTACTTGATTAAACGACTTCCTCCAATACTCTGCCGCTGTTAAAATTCGCCCGCGCGGAAACTCTCGCTCACCTGATTACCGCACGGCTTTTTCTATTAGTATGAGTTTATTCGGGATAAAGATTCCTTCGTGGACTATATAAAGATTTAATTTAAATGTTTAATTTTAAAACTTACTTGTTTTTACATCTATACTGACTGCAATAATACAGTTAAAAAACTCGTGTTACTCGAACCCAAGGGGTCCATTACATGAGTTATCGAATCGGACGTGACCGAAAATTTTGTTCGAATTGTATGAGCTTTTGAAATATAGGAGTTCGAATTACATGAGTTATAAAACTGTATACTGTTCTTTTGTTTTCCAGGTTCAAAAAGGTCTTAGCGAATATCTTGAAACGAAGAGAACATCTTTTCCAAGATTTTACTTTCTCTCTGATGATGAACTCCTGGAAATTCTGTCACAAACTAAAGATCCTACTGCTGTCCAACCTCATCTCCGGAAGTGCTTCGAAAACATCGCCAAGGTATGCTCCTAATTTTACATAACTCTTTTTAACCAATAGGAAACGAATATAATTTATTACGCACGGGAAGCAGTTCCGGCATCACGCAGTAAAAAAGAGTTACTGAACGATCGTTAAAGTGCGACGGTGGCCTAGTGGTGAGAGTGTTCGCTTCCCGTTCACAAGGTTGTGGGTTCAACCCCCACCCGGGTCGGACCAAAGACTTGAAAACTGGTACTCGTTGCTGTCCTGCTTGACACTCTGCATTAAGGGATTAGAGCGAGGGTAAGTGGAAAATCCAAGGAAATTAGTGACGCCCTCCCCTACCTCGGGTAGATAGCTTTTCGAAAAGAGATACTTCGGGTCACCCTCGACTGCGGTCGTAAACTTACTTACATTTAAAGTTATAGAGTCCTTCAATTTTAATATTTTAAGCTGAGACAGTTTACCAAAAACAATTAACAATATGGCATTGTTTATTTCACCACATGCAACTCTCTCCCAATCGCAAAGTCGTAAAAATATCAATGAAAAGCCCTTCAGGAACAGTTGTATGTTTAGGGTCCAAAGTTCACTTCCATTCTCAAGAATTAGTAATTGTATAACCCAGACCATCACCTGGTGTAATAAGCGACACGAGAGGTGACCTCAGTACGGTGGTATATTTGGGTGGTGCTCGAACACACAATCTTACGATTTGGGAACCAGCGCCCTACTGTTTCGGCCACCGCTCCCCGCTCCAGTATTTAACTGCTTTTGTTTTTGCTTTTGTAGCTTACATTCGAAAAAGATCTACGCATCTCCGAAATGTATTCTGGGGAAGGTGAGGTTGTTCCATTTTCTGAGAAACTCTACCCTACTGGCAACGTTGAAGATTGGTTGTGTGAAGTTGAAAGAGTCATGAAAGGAAGTTTAAGAGAAATCCTTGATCAAGCTTTGCAAGCTTATGAAGAGGTAGGCTATACAAAACCCTGAAAAATTCTGAACACTTTTTTGCCATGATCCGTTGTTGCTTTTCAAGATTGAAGAATTGACAGAAGTTTTACTTCTCTGGGTCCATTCTATTGATAATCAAATGGTAGGTTCATTATAAGTATCACTTGTTCGCCTGTGTCCTTTCAACGAGGATAATAGTATCTGGTGCGGTGGTAAAAATACTTAAAACTTGAATGCGTTTGTTTGAGTAGAAATATTTTGCTGTTTATATTGTGCGTAGTCTTTTTTAATAAACAATTTAAAATCCTCTTTTTTTTTGCAGAGCGAAAGAACGGAATGGGTGTTACAATGGCCTGGACAAATAGTCATTGCTGGTTGTCAAACCTACTGGACAACTGAAGTCAGTGAAGCATTGGAAGATTCCAATATCATTGATGCCTTAACTCATTTTAGAACTCAAGTAAGATTTTTTTATTAAAGACCGCCGCTCGTCAAGTTGCTTGTCCCATCCGATCTAGACGATTCTATCGTCCGTTAGAAATTATTAATCGCGGGAAAAATGTGTGCGGAGTTTAAAGCCGTAAAAAGGC
>JAUJPO010095112.1:0-38808 GCA_032270745.1 Tiaropsis multicirrata | reverse complement strand
TTTTAGCTTGAGCAAAAACTTCTAATTTAGCCTAAGGAGCGATCAAGGTATAAAGAATACGTAAATTAAATTTCAAGCCAATCCAACCTTGGCATCTTTCAAAAATGTAGCAAACAATCTAATCAATATTCCCTTTAAAAAAGAATCCCGGCGAAGGTGCGTTTGTTCAACTTTCTTTAATTACTCAGTATGTAATCGATAACGATTTTCAAACAATAGAAAAAATGTAAGACTGTGGTCGATTCCTAAGATAAAAAGAAAAGTTTTCACGATGATGATGCAATCGATACTTTATACATTTTTGCATAAATTAGGATTCTGAAGTAAAAATGAGAAAACGCCTAGTTTTCGGCCCTCGATCTATGGAGCACTGTGCTTTTAGTATGTTGTAGCTCAACGTCACGGACCCGTTGGTGGGGAGGGGGGGCTGCTCCAAGCTGCTGGAAAATATTAGGTAAAATGCAATATCAAGTGGAAAGTTACCCATTGGAAAATACGATACTCTGTAAGGACCAAAAGATGAATTACGACAACTTTGTGATACTAATTTTTTCACTGGGGATTGCGTTTATTTTTTTCTAACAGATGCAAAAGAAAGAATTTTCAACTGGGTAACGTTACAAATGCATGTAACTTTCCACCAGAGTTTTCAAAGTTGAGTAACAATGGCTCTGAGTTAAATTATTTTTGAAATTAAGGCACTATTAACAAAAGGCAACACATTTACCTATCCCATTTTTTTCTCTTCTAGGTTGAACAACCGAACCAAAAATTGTTGTTTGACCTTCTTCCCATCACCATACCATGCTCATATATATAAAGGCCAAGATTTAAAAAGATGTATCGCAGTAACATAAGAGCTTACTGGGTGGGGGGAGGGGGCACTCGATCTCGAAACTACCGTACATTTGGACAGCAAATGGGGTTTCAAAATCGAACCCTTTACAGTGCAGTGCGAAATTTGCTGAAAACCCGACTCTTTACAGTGCATTCTTCGGCCGTTTTCCCCCAGATTTGGAAAAAGTTTTCTTCATTTTCTCAAATTTCCTACCCTTAACGAGGGCCGCACGTCCGGTAGGTCACTTACCTTAGGTGCCCCCCCCCCTTGGGTAGAGCGGTAATAACAAAACAAAATTTTGCGACTATCTTTGTGAAATAAGTTATACGCTTAAAATAATAATGTTTATGAAAACAAAAGCGAACAACATTCAAAAGAGGGCACAAAATATATAAAACCCACGCCCAAAATATTTCAAGGTTTATATTTGTTCTTTCTTGTTTATTCGTTTCACTCCCTTCCTCAATTTTTCTAAAAACATCAAGGTATAACTGCAGGACCATTGACGAGCACCATTAACGTTTTTAAGCAAACCAATATTTCCATCTTGGCCACTGCTGCCAATTGATACTCTAAGCTCTAAGAAATAAACGCAATGATTTAGTATGATTAAGTACGAGAGTAAAGAAAAGCAATATAGACACTCGGACATCCTCGTTCACGGACCCGGTGGAAAATCTTTTTCACCCTGCTGTCTCCCTATCATATTTAATTTTTGAATTCCTGCTGGAGGCTGTAGTATGGAGGACCCTAGGAGGCGGGCGTTAGAGAACACACATTTGGGGATATTTTCTCTTTTTAAAATGTCTACAAAATATTCTTTAGCGAGGAAAATTTCCTCCAACGAAGACTTTTATTAACGCAAAAAAGTGCTACAATACTTTGTCATTTTATCAGCAAAACAACAAGCAATGATATAAAATTTATGCACAATGTAGAAATAATTATTATTTAAGGCTTTCTTGAATTTTTATTACACTTTCTTGCTTTGGATTTTAATCACTCGTGGTATGATTGTTAACAATAGGTAACGTGCATATCTCTTGCTTATTAATTACTCTGCTCTTACTCCTATATATTTTTTATGAAGATGAAAACTGTGTCAAGGTTTGTTTACGTTTTCCAAATGATTCATTTTTAGGCATCTTGATCCAACTGTCTTAAGTCTTGATTCATGTTGTTTCTTGTGATAAAAATATTTTGTTCTGTGATTTGTTCTTGCTTGCTTGCTTGTCAGTCTTTGAGATTGAGCGTAACAGAGTCTTTCTTGGACCGGTCTGGTGGATTGGATCGATCTAAGGTGTAAGAAAATTGCCCAGGACCGGTCTATGCTAGTCATTAATTTTATGTGAAAAACTACTTTTGGTAATAAACTGCTAAACCATCATTTGTTATTCAAGTTCTTTTGTACTATATTTTTGTTCAACCATTTTAGGATTCATGAAAGCAAAAAATGTAAAACATTGAAAAATTAGCTTGATAAACAAACATGGTCCTGCAGGATCTTGATTATATTTTTGAAACCCTAGATGTGGATTGCAATGGATATATCGAATGGTTAGAGTTGAAAGATTTCGATGAAGCATTGTTCCATGATGGCTTGGATATTGAGCAAATTGAATCTGCCATTGTTATGGTATGTTGTTCTTTAAAAACAAAGATTTCCAAATTTGTAACTGATTAAGATTTTCTAATTGGTTGAAGTAAAAAATAAACCTCTATTTTGTGACATTTTCAGAGGTAGCCACATTTCTACTTATTGTTTTAGTTCAAAATTTGGCTACCATTTAAGACTTAAAACACAGTAAAATGTGGAAAAACCATATTTGTGGCTGCCTAGAACATGAGATATGCTATTTCTGAACGATATAAAGTTCGAAATACAGCTTTAAAACTTTATAACCAATTCTGTTGGTTTCAAAAGTCAATAATAAGGGGATTTGAGGCTTCAACATTGTTGAAAAAAAAACTTAAATGAAATGACTGGAATTTTGCACAAAAAAAAATTCTGGCCGCCCGGGTAAGGAAAATTTTGCCCACCCGCTGACCGGAAACAAATAATTTTTTGAGGATGGCCTTATGGTATCTATGTGAGCCACTCTTTCAAACTTTATTAAAATTGCTAATTTTTTTCAAGAAAGTTGATTTTAGTTGTTTTTTGAAATCACACTATTTGTGACACTGATCAATTAATTCTATTTCTATTTGGTTTCAGTTGAAGGAGGCTTTTTCAGTCCATTTTCGCAACTATGAACACTCTTTAGTTAGTATCCAGCCAGCAACCTTATGCTGACTACCAATTATTATTGCAATTATTTTCTTTTGGATTTCTAGGTATGTGGCAGTAAATCCAATGGTCGTTGTCGTAAAGAATACTTTCCTGATGTCATCAAAGAAATAGAGAGGCGACATTTCATGGAAGAAAAAATCAAATGGGACTTTCGTGCATTGGATAAAGAAGACACTGGGAGAATTTCACTCGAGTGTGCCCTCTTTCTCTTCAAAGCTGTTCATGGAGATAAATTCTCTCAACGTTACTGGAACATGTTTGCTGACAATCGCTTAGATCCTTACGAAGATATATACTTTGATGAGATCAAATTATTTTTGTGTAACATACCGGAGTATGCTTCTAGTAATGGTGACCAGGAATATTTTCAACAGCAACAGGTTGTTAGAAACAATGCAAAGAAATTGCTTGAAGAAGAACATGAGATCTTTGAAAATATACAGGTTTGTATTAGAACATTGTTTCTTGTATTCATATAACTAATTAAGTATTGCCATCCGGTGGCTGATCGGCTGAGCGGGTAGTGAGGGAGTCTAGATCTCATTTTCTAATTGTGATAGACCAGGGTTTTCTATTGTTGAGCCACGCCTACTCTCAGTTCCCAGTTTACTATATAAACTATTCTAAATCGCAAGGCGAGTGCTCTACCGACTGAGCTAACCGGCCACTCCTATTTATATATAACAGTAGTATCAATATTGTGATCTTTCGCTACCTTAAGGGTAACTTCTTAGGGAATCTGCGGCGCTACCTTTTCGATAGACAAGAAGTTGATTGCCAATGTTCTGGGCTTAGACCCATTTCCTGTGATGTCATATGTTTTGAATTACCTTGTTTAGCCTAAACAAAATATGCTACGAATTTTGGCAATAGAGGCAATATGCTTCCAAATTTGCCTCCAAATTCTGTCTCATTTGTTCCTGATTTTATTAAAAAAGACCATACAGAAAAGAAGGCTAAGCGAGAAAATCCAAACAGCAGGCCATTTTTGTTTTTCATGAAGGAAACAACCATAATTAATTTCTCTTTTTCAGCGTGATGAAGCCAAACTGGCAGAAAGTGAACAAGTCAAAATAGAAGAATCGAACAAATTGAAACAACGTGCTGACAATTTGTTGAATCGTATGGATGAGATTGGCATGGAAGCTCTACTGGAAGATGATCTATATTCAACTGAATATGGTGGAAGAGCTAAAGAAAAAGTGACCGTCACTGAGATTTTAGATGCTCTCAAACAAAAGTAAGCTATTTTGTTAGAGTAAAATTAACTTTGGAACTCAAAATTCAAAACTTTCTTACAAAAGCAATACTTTAAAATACCACTCGCCTGTATTGTTGGAAGTTTAATAGACAGCGTTTTCATAACTTTTTTTAATTTGTAGAATTTTGATTCTAATAACTCTACTGATCGCGGTTGCACACACTAATGCTAAAGCTAGGGCTACATTAGACACTTTTCAGGCAACATTTGCTGTGCTGCAAGCGCCTGAAAATATTGGTGGTCTAGCATGTGATGGTCTAGCAAAAGAGCGGAAGCAGAAAAGTAAACAGAAAGAAGAAAATTCATTGATTTTTGTTGCAGAAGCCCTGCAACAAAATAGATCTGATCTATTTTGTTGCAGAGCCTTTGCAAAAGTCGAGTGTAGCATGTTGAATTTTTCTGCAATTTTCACTGCAACGCAACAAAAATATGTTGCAACAAAAATCGATGGTTTTTCTTTTTTCTGTTTACCTTTCTGCTTCCGTTACTTTGTTAAACCACTTGAAGTGAATTCTTTCTGAAGATGTATTTTTTTCATCTCTTGATGTATTTTGTTTTTACACATGGCTAGACCACCAATTTTTTTAGGCGTTTTCAGCGCAGAAAATGTTACGTTACGAGCGCCTGGAAAGTGTAACCTTACGTCACCAAAATATACTCCCCAATATAAAATCTTAGTGAGTTTGTCCAAAGTTTTCCCGCCTGAACAAATGACGACCAATTAAATCAAGCAGGTAAATATTATTTCTTCTACATTTTCAAATTTCTAGATACATGGTACTGCGCGAAAAGTTGTTAGGCGAAATGTTGAGGACAAGCATAGGTAATGGGATGTGGCAAACACTTTCAGAACATGAACAACATCAAAAGCTCTTGCAACTCAAGATGAGAGAGGAGAAATTGAGACGGGAAGGAAAATTAGAAACAATGGCCATTCATTTACCTGGTATGTCTTATTTGGTTTTCTCAGTTCGAAAAGCTTGGGTATTAACCCGGGGGGGGGACCAGGCCCCTCGAACACGACTCGTTTTTACCAAAAAAGCGACCCTTAGCGAGACTTTTTGGTAAATTTTGTTTCCAATTTCAAATAATTTTCCAGAAAGTTTGAACATTTCTACCCTTAAAGAGACTTTTTTGAAATTTCCTGTTTTTTGCGACCTTTAAAGAGACCTTGAAGGGTTGAAAAAAAAACCAACCCTTAAGGGCCGCACATACCTAGCAACCAAGCAACCATTTTTCCCAAAGTACCCCCCCCCCCCCCCGGTATTAAACCATCTTTAAGCCTTTATAATGAATGGGTTAGTATTGTTATGTTTGTGGTAATGGAATATAGCTATAGGAAAAAAAATGGAGTAAACATCTTAATGATTTGTTGGTAAATGAATTCACTTTTTTTATTAGAACATAGTTTATAAGAACATTTTAGGCTGAGATTTGTTCGTAAATTAAGAACATCTTAAGAACGTTTCCAAGGTTGAAATTAAGAAAATAAAATTCAATTGCAAGGGAGACTCTCGAGACAACGTATTTTTCTTTGTTTCGTATTATTAAGAACATGAATAAGCACATCCAAAATTTTGATATTCTAATATTTTTTACTTTTTCTTCCGTCATTTTGTTCAGACTGAATTTTCATATTCTTTTTATAGCTTTCATATTCTTTTTATTTGCTAATGGTTAAATTGATTAGTAGAAATTGCGGTAGGAATTGAATCTTATGAGTCTTATGAATACAAATTTTGATGAGCTTTCAATGACGTTAAATTGGATTGATCGCTCGGTGTGTTCCAGAACATTCAATACGAAATGACTACACATTTTTTTTAATAAGAATGGTGTTTTTCGGGTTCATGATGAATATTCTTAACCTTTTGGTCGAAATCATCCTAAAATATCATAACAATGCACCAAAACAACAACAAAAACATTTCATTGAAAAACAAGAAAAATTTGGCAAGCTGAAACTTAAAAAGATTTTAGATGTATTTAGGAAAGATTTCCAAAAATAAATTTGAACTTGAAAAATTCTAAGATGGCATTATTCTTAGGATGTTCTTTTTGGTAAATTTCTTATAAAGTGCATTCTTATGAAAAAAAGTGTGTATCAAATGCTTCCCAAGTCGAACTTGTGTAATTAAAATGATAAACGTTCTTGCATTCCTTACTTTGTGGTAATTTTTATAATTTTGAACCTTTTGGCCCCTTTTAGACGATGTTGAAACTTCTGTTAAAAACATCTGGAAAAGAATTTTCCCTGGTAAAATACACACATAATGTCTTACTCCAAATCAGACTAATGGAACTTACTGAAACTAATTGAAGAACGTTATTCCAATCTTAAAAAAATACGATTCTTTCTACCTGCATTTCCTGCTAAAAGTTCCAACAAGGTTGAAAAGGCGATGTGTTAGACAAAGTGTGTCTCAAAGTTACTTTAGATAATTTTTAAATAGCAGACAGACATCAAACATTATATTCGCCTTAGCATTCACAATGACCATCCATCGACTTGGCATAATACCGTCATGTTCGATTCTAAAAGTGGAAAATTTCAAGTTGATCATATGAAAAGATTCATCACTAGACACAACGAGCCTTTTTAACTTTTTAAAGTGACTCACTATGAAGGTAAACCCATGGTTATAATAAAGCTTTATTTGACAGAAAAGCAAACCATCTCTGACACTGATATTGATCTCACCTTAATCAAACCAAATACTGGTTCGATCATCACGTCTACCAACAACCAGCTATCCACCACAGATACCTTTGCACCAACGAATATTCTGAACCTGGTCAAAGAATTCAGTGTGGTTGTGTTTGCATCTTTGGTGGGTGATGAAAACCATTTCATACAAAATCCTTCAAACGTTTGACGTCTGGTGTCGTGAAACCGATCAATGGCAATGCTGGAGATGTGGATACCAACAATGGGCTACCGAATGAATCTGAGCATATAGACCACATATTCGCCCTATATTGTGAAGAGGTCACTGCTCCAAGTAGCCAAGATGATTGATTCTAAATCCTTGATTCTTTCATTGAATGGTATGTATCTAGAAAGATACTGGTGGAACCAAATACAAATATCCCCTCGTTATCATGAAATGTTATTTGTGAAAATTCTCTTGATGTCCTCCGCTCTAGGGTCATGGCTTCACAGGGTGAAGTATTATTAGTATTATTTTAGTATTAGTAAAAACATAAATAAAATAAATAAATAAATTCAACGCTACGATAATACTTGGGGTGATGCACCAGTCGAATTCAAGAATGTGGCGTTTGACTAACGTTTCTAACTTCCCAAATAACTACCAAGAAAGTGATCAGGTGTTTGTGATTAACTACACAATGTTTATATAAGTTCAAAATACGTTCACTGAAACTTTACCTATGGTTTTATTAAGGTAGTACTCTCTAACTGACAATCATGATGTATTTTGAAATCAATATTATTTGTGAAAATTATTTTGCTATTCTCATTAGAAATACTGTATTTGCTTTTAAAATAGATAAATGATGTTTTAGGTTTTTCGAGGTTTAATCGGTTGAAATGCTTTCAAATTAGTTTGTGAGTGATATTCCAAGCCCTGATAATGGTTTTAAATTAGATATCGCTTTCTTTAATGTTAGACAGACAGTCAACCATCGAAAAATGGCTTTTTTAGGTCAAACATTTGGTTCTTCTTCTTCCTCTTTTTTCATCTTTATTTTTTGAAAATATTTCAACTCTTTAAAATAATTAAGTTGTTCTACTCAGGTTATTCCAAATGAGCACAATAACCTTCAAATGTGTAAAATTCTACTTTCGGCTAGCTTGAAGGAGGCCCCCACTCACCCCTCAATTCACGCATTTACGCAATTTTTTTTCTCTAAATTCGCGTACCGTCATTCTTCTAATTTAATCCAACCGAAAAAATAATTATTTTGGAGGGGTCGTACTAATAATAGGAGGAAATAAATTACTTCGGAACATGAACTTTTTTGTTGTGCTAATAGATAGAGGAAAAGAGGACGCTCCATTCGTACTAATTTAAGGGATGAAAAGTTAAACACACTTTTTGGTACTTTTTCTTTTTTCTTTCTTTTTTTCTTTTTCAAACTTTTATTTATGCCAATTTTTCTTCTTTCTTCAAACTTTTACATTGTAAATTTATTAGAGATTTCATGTTTGACACTTTGTTTTCAGTAGAGAAAGTCACTTAAATTCTTTTTGCGTCGTTTGGTTGCTATTCACGTACTATATTTAGAGGAAAGATTTACCTTTATCGTACTAAATTAGAGGAAAATCAGAAATTGGTGAATGTGGACTCGTACTAATAATTAGAGGCGATAAATTCCTTCCATCTGGCCATAATAATTTATTCGTACTAATTAGAGGACGGATTAAATTAGAAAAATGTGCTTACATCACAAAATGATGATTAACGACCATTCGATTTTCTTTTCGAATGTTTAGATATTAATTTCACTCAAAATAAAAAGAGAGAAAAAACAAAGAGAAAGAAAAAACACAATGAGTAGGTACAAAGAGAGAGAAGGAAAGGACTTAGTTTTTCAAGTTGACATTAAACTACTCTCTACTCGTACAATATGTGGATATATTGTACTCGGTATCGTGCGATAACAAGTACTTATGCATGTGACGCCAGTCTTATACTGCCTAACCATATAATCAGTATAAAAACCTTGAAAAACCCTATAAAACCTATAAAAAAACTTGTGTACGCAAATTGGTTTGTTTTGCTCACTTATTGATCATGTGATAAAAGCAAAAGACAAATCTCATCAAGAGACCATATTGGTAAGAATGTCCCAAGTGAGCAAATTGAGATTTGACTTTCGTTCTAAACAATGAAAAAGTTGACAAAAAGATATATCAATATATTGCCAGACCAGTGTATTTTTTACTGACTATGGGCTAACTCACGTTCCCCACAAACGTTCTAAAATTTCATTCTTTGAAATGAAAGCAAAAAATCCACTTCACAGATTGTGGCCACGAATACGAACAAAAGAAGGACGATTCATTGAAAATATTTGCAGAGCTAATTATAGTGAAAATGCTTTAACCTTCCACATCGTCTAGCATCCATTTTTCCAGTGTGTTGACTTTTTCAGGACCCCATATTCCGCCTTCACTGATCAATTCAAGTTCCATGTTGGACCAATTCTTCTCCGCGTTGTTGTTTCGTATCGAAATTTCCTGACAAAAAGAATACAATTTTTTTATAAGAAGCCTTCTAATGTTCTTAGCTTTTTTGGTTTCAAGCCTTAAAAAGTCTTTTAATTCATGTCTACATAACTAAAAATCAAAAAAATCCAAATGTTCTTAACATGTTCTTAACTTTTTGACCTTGAAGTCTTATGTTCTTATAATACTTTGTTCTTATAAAAAATACGTGTACATTGATTAGCGCACTGAAATGCCAATTGAAGAGAAGAGAAATAAGATAAAGAAAGTTTCGAGTGGTACATAATTGCTATTACCTTTCAAAATATAAACCATTGGTTTAGGAGACAAAACTTAAGGGTCACCTGTGTGCGTTTTGAATGCTTCATGTGAATTAACGCTTTGACTGCTTTCAAATGAACCGTTATCCAATCCAACGTTTCCTAAGCGGAAAGAAAAAAATATTTGGTTATTTTCTTGATCAAAGTCTTGAGCGATGGTGGCCAGGTGGTTAGAATGTTTGCCTCCCGTTCGCAAGGTTGTGGGTTCAACCCCCAGCCGGGTCAGGCCAAAGACTTGAAAACTGGTACTCGCTGCTGTCCTGCTTGACACTCAGCATTAAGGGATTAGAGCGAGGGTAAGTGGAGAAATCCAGGGTAAGGAGTGGCGCCCTCGCCTACCTTCGGGTAGACAGCTATCGAAAAGGGAGCCTTCGGGTCGCCCTCAGCTATGGTCGCAAGTTTATTTACCTACTTTCTACTAAAGTCTTAACAAGTGTGAACAGAGGTGTGGGATTATAAGTATGAGTGCTGATTCAAAAAGCAGTTCGTCCACTTTCATAAGCTTTCTTGGGAGAATAGGAATCTTTTCCTTACATCATTGGTGGCGGGCGGTTAATAATAGGGAGTTTTTCTTGGTGGTAGGCGATAAATGATAGGGAACCTTTCTTGGTGGTGGGTGGTTAATGATAGAAACCTTTCTTGGTGGTGGGCGGTTAATAATAGAAAACTTTTCTTGGTGGTGGGCGGTTAACAATAGGAAGCTTTTCTTGGTGGCGGGCGGTTAATAAAAGGGAACTTCTTTTTGGTGGTGGGCGGTTAATAATAGGGAACCTTTCTTGGTGGTGGGCGGTCAATAATTGAATAGGGAACTTTTCATGACATCAACTTACCTGGATAGTGAAAAGGCCTTCAGTTGTTTTTTCTCGCTTCAAAGATTTTAACATTTTATTAGGTAGCTTCTTCGTCGTAGACTGAAAGAAAAATGTGTACATAAATCAAAAATGAAAAATGTTCTTATTTCTATACTCTTGATTCTCAAAAGCCTCCAAATGTTTTTAACATGTTCTTAATTTTTTGACCTCGAAGCCTAATGTTCTTATACACTTTGTTCTTATAAAAAAACGTGTAACACACCTTATTCATTGAAGCAGAAAACACTTCATTTTTTCGTTTCTCTTCATTTGCGATGAAATTGATCCAGCATTTCGCTGCATGATCGCCTAGCATCTCTCTAAAAGAAACATACCGCCAAACATTCATTAGTATAATGAAAAGCGAGGGAGGCCATCAAGTGGTTAGAGTGTTCGCCTCCCGTTCGCAAGATTGTGGGTTCAACCCCTAGCCGGGGGTCAGACCAAAGACTTAAAAACTGGTACTCGCTGCTGTCCTGCTTGGCACTCAGCATTAAGGGATTAGAGTGAAGGTAAGTGGAGAAATCCAGGGAAAGGAGTGGCGCCCTCTCCTACCTTCGGGTAGATAGCTATTCGAAAAGCGAGCCTTCGGGTCGCCCTCGATTGCGGTCGCAAAACTTACTTAACTACTATATTGAAAATTGCATCAACATCATGATCAAAGTTTTTGAACAAAAGAGATATATTTAATGTAGTTGTTGTAGCAACTCACTTTGCTTTGATGAGATCAAGACTTGCAGTTCGATGCGATGGTGCAAAGGGGCTAAAATGAAAAATTATGATTAAAAAAGAGTTACTTCATTGAGAAGAAAAACGGAAAGAGTTGAAGCAAGAATATTCAAGTTATGTTGAGGCTCCTTCTAAGGAATAGCCGCCGTTCTCAAATTGGTAAAATAGATTACAAATCCTTGATGCTTGACCGAGGCGAAAGAAATCCTCGCAAACAGCATATATTTAATTAAGAGCTACGTTACACAAGAAGATATTTAGGACCTTAGACACATATAGGTCGTCCTGTACATAATTTATCTAAACTAAAGTTGTAAACAAAAATTTATGTACAGGAGGACCTATACCGGCTAAGGTCTTAAATACCCTCTTGTGTAACCTCGCAAATAAAGACTTACGCCGCTGGCTGATATACCACAAATGAAGATTGAATGGAAAAGACTTGTTCAATCGCCTAAAAAGTGAGTAGTAGAAAATCATGCGATTAAAAATGTATCCTTGTATGCCTCTGATTACTCCACAACTGACAAGAATATTTTTTACTTTGCATACACTTACATGGTGTGTTGAAGTTAATTTTAAGGACGTTGTCTGACCTTTGGTCAACCTTTGCATACACTTACATCTTTTTTGTGCAAATAAAAGACATTCCAGACACGTTCTGCAGCAGCTGTGATCAGTTTAAACAATCTTTGGTCTTGAGATTTCGATTCTGTCACAGAAAAATGAGAAATGTTAAACATTACTAGTGGTAAATAAATTATTTGTTTTCTTTCGGGGCTTCATTTGAGAAAGAGATAAAAGATCCTGACAACCCGAAACTGTTGCTGACAACCCGACAAACTGTTGCTGACAACCCGAAACTGTTGCTGACAACCCGACAACCTGTTGCTGACAACCCGACAACCTGTTGCTGACAACCCGAAACTGTTGCTGACAACCCGACAACCTGTTGCTGACAACCCGAAACTGTTGCTGACAAACTGACGTAAGTGTTTTTAAAAGAAGTTCTTGAAAATTTATTAAAACAACTTTTAAAGCATAGGTGACGGTAAACATAATGTATATAAAAACAAAACGACTCAGCTACACCTAATGCCAGCATCAATATTTTAGCTATCGTTTTTATAAAGTGGAATGTGAAAGAGTGAAAAGCGAAAAATGTGAATGAAAGCAAATTATCTAATATGAAACATTTTGTTACTTTTATTTCCAAATAAACCTGAAAATTATAAACAGAAATTGAGCAGTCATGTAAGGTAACCTCTAATGGGCTTTTCCACAAAAAATCCATATTCCCACTGTTGAGGATGTCGATTTTTCTTAACACCAACCCCCTCTGGATATCCGTGCTGGAAATTTTTGAACCCCCTTGGATATCCTTGGTCTGAAAATTCTTACCCCCCCCCTGGATATCCTTGGTCTTCAGATTCTTACCCCCTGGATATCCTAGGTTATTGAAAATTTCGGACCCCTGGATATCCTATCCTATCCTATCCAATCCAACAGGGGGATACGGACTATTTCTGGTAAAGCCCAATCACTCCATGGTAAGGTAAAAGGTATACCTGTGACGTCACTTGCTTCTTCCGCCGTTCCGAGATCAGACACGGAAATTTTGCGGCTGTTTTTGCGTGCATTTTCTTGTAAGCCAACGACAATCAACCAATGGGTGAGACAAGTAATAAACTCCTCTTCGTTATTCGCATTCGAGAATACAATCTTGCTGTTGGTCGTCAAATAATGCAATAATTCCAAAACGTTCGTTTGCTCTGGCGAATGAAAAGGGAGCAAAACAAGGTATAGGAAAGAATGTACTTATCTAAGGAGCAGTCAACTGTTAGCTTAGCGCTATTAATGTTGACTACAGCTTAGGCTTACGTGTTTGCCAAGCTCCTTAACTTGACTACCCGATTCCAATCACATAGTATGGGTTGACCGGGCGAAGGTACATTCACTTGCCAAGTGAATAGCAGCACTGAGTGGGAATCGAACTCGGACCTCCTGTGCGGAAGGTGAGGACGATAACCATTACACTACTGCGCCTGTAGAGATAGGCAGACAATTTTTTACCTGGATTTTTTAGACAGTCTTTCTACGATTGACCAACTAGCTCAGTTACAGTTATGAACTAAACATAGAAACTTGGAAAAAACGAGGAATCGAAGCGGCAACTTTGGGTACGTGGTGCTGCAACGCTTAGACCACCATATCGACTGTCGCTTCTTATAGACACAGATTGGAGTAGCCTGAGTATTTACCTTTAACTAGTATGATATCACACACAATTGATACTATTTACAATCAAGTTTTACAAATGATTAATATTTGGCCGAAGTTTATGGAAAAGAAAAATCTGCATACCTGTCAATCGTGCAGCAGGTTTTGAGATTTGATAGAGCAACACTCGATTCAAAGAATGATATACTTGGTCTAGACTGTGTGAGCTTCCTAAAAGAATATCATATGATTAAAATACAAGCTAGATTTGCCATTAACCCTTCGACTCCGCAGCAAGAAAAATGACAAATGACGCATATACGTCCTTCGGGTTCTAAGAGTTAAAAATTCTTCTGTAAAAATGAAGGCCTTTATACCCGGTGAGAAATGTAGCTTGTTAAGAAATAAAGATTTCACACCTTCCAGATGTTGAATAAGATGGGTCAACAACTTCAGCACTTCTTTATAAATTTCTTTATATGTTTCCAAGCTCCCTGAAAGATTGAAGAAGAACAAATTAAGAGAATAAAAAAAGCAAAATAGTGAAAAATAGAGAAACAACAAAGTAATTAAAGTAGTAAAAGCAAAAGTATAAAAAAATTTCACTCCGTTGAAATTTCAAAATTAGAGATGCTAGACGAGATGTTCATTTGGATTCATTCCTTCAAATTAAACATGCTAATTAGGACCTTTCAGACGGTGCAGGTCGGACTGTACATAATTCGTCTAAACAAAACTTGTAAAAGAAAATTTATGTACAGGGCGACCTATACGCGTCTAAGGTCTTAAAAACTCTCTTGCGTAAACCTCGCTATTACTACCAAGGACGTTCTTTTTAGAGAAATTTCGAAAGAGTTTTGAAATTACCTAGCCACAGCCGGTCAGCAACTTTGCCAGCAAACGTTACTCCATTGATGCAAAACTTGAGAAAATTCGAATCCGAAGCCGTGAGGTTCATGGAGGTCCATGTTTTACCGGAAGTGAACTCTTTGATCACGGAACTGATGACTTCCGCTTGAAATTTACTTTGTTGGTTAGTTGACGCAGATGGTGGATAGGACTGAAGAAAAGAAATAAGAGCCCGTTTACGTCAGAGCGGTGAATGATGAACCGTTCTGAATTTTTAACTTGTTTACATGGGATTTCAGATCGGGGTGGTCGTTGGAATTTCACGGGCCGAATCTCATAAATGCTGACACAAGCGTTTTTCAGTCTTTCAAAACAATAGAAGCCAAATAGAAGCGCGAGCGCAGAACTATTATTTCGTTTCAATTCGTGGTTACATGTTTTTTTTTAAAACGCTCTGAAATCTCAGACCGGTCTGCCATGTAAACAACATGAGGCTGTAGACTGTAGATCGATCTGAAAAAAATTCAGTACAGGTAAACGGGCTCTTAGAAAAGGCTTTGAGTTGTTTAAGGAGTTGAAATGGAACATAACTTATAGTCAGTGTTAGTCCGAAATCAAGGCCTTGCTTAAATCTTTATGCGTATGATCCTTTAACAGGTTATGTACAGGTCCAAGTCCTAAATAACCCTTGCGTAGCCTCGCTATTGATTTAGACAGCGCAAAGCGTGCAGCTAGCTAGAAACGGCAAAGTGTTTGATGCGTTAACCGAGCAGACCAAAATAACAATTCCCCCAGTGCTTCTAATTATCGGCAGAACAGACCTGTATTCTTCGCCACGGAAAGTCATGTGACATGCTTTCCAACCAATAAGATTTAATCATTTCGAGGGGAACAAACACGATGGTTTAACTTACTAAAATATTTTGTTTACTGAAAACACATAATTAATCTTTAGTAAGTGTTCTATTTTCCCCCAATTCTGATATGTCCTGACGAAAAAATATTACCAGTCTTAAAAATACTCACGGAAGGAAATTTAACGACGCGCTAGAAAATGAAAACACCGAACAGACTCACATTCAGAACAGTATCAGTGAATGAATTGATTTTTCCAGTGGTCAACAGCATAGCGTCCACCATGATCGCCGTAAGAAATGAAATCACATGTTTCTTACATGGATGGTCCGATAATCCAGTTTTATCGATCGGAATCCCTCCGTCCACTTTATCGTCGATTGTCTAAGAGCAAAATTCGTAGATGACATAATTTTTTGGCAGTTCCAATTTTATGTAATAATGACAATATTTTCAATATTGACAAAACGGTCCTTTAGAACTGTCGAACACATTTAAGAGCAATTGTATTTGTATATCTCGCCAAGAGCTGAATAAGCAAAATGTTCATAAAATAATATTTTATAATGAATAGAGAAAAATGTGGAGCAAGACAAATATCCTTTTTTTTCTTATTTCTGTTTAAAAATTTTTAAGACAACAAATACCAACATCGCACAACAAACCGACAGAAAGACTCGAACAATCAAGGCAACGAACATACCTCGATATTGAAATCCAGCAATTCTTTATCTTCTTCCAAAGGAAATAGCGTGAGGACCAGCGATGAGAGAAAATCTGCTGTCTGTGTGAACGTGTATATCTCTGGCACATTCTGATACAGAAATTCCAGGAACTGAATGATGGCTTCTGGGAATCTGACGCGATAATGGTTTGGGTTATCGTGTGGCTGGAACAAAAACACGAGTGAGATAAGTAGAAAGGGAGATGATGAACTAAAACATCTCAATTGAATATCTTTTTTGGCTTGCTGTGTGATTTTGAGTGATTTTCTTTTAGAGCAAAATATTTATCTTTTTGTCTCCCTTTTAAAGCGAAAGCAACTTTTCATGTGCCCTGGATCTTTAGAGATGAAACCAAAAATGGAGAAAGAGATTTTCTGGGGCAAGAGAGGTTATTTAGTTAGAAAAAAGCCATATGTTAAGAAGTTAAGTATTACGCAAAAATGTTTCTCAAAAAGACTCACTCTAAAAAATCAAATCTTAAATATGAAGACATTATAGGTCAATTTCTTATAATAGTAAATGGCTTTAAACGTCACTTGAGAGCAGCCTAATATTCAGATGGTGAATTTTCATTCGGTACGTTAAAACTCTAGAGACGCGATGAAAATAACCATCTGAGGAATTACACAGTGGCTAACTATTTGAATTGCACCATTCTGCGTTTCATTTGAAAATTAATTGCTAATTTAATTGTTGTTAATTAATCGTAATTGTTTTAATTTTTGCCCGCACTCCCAATTTTTTTAAATGAGCGCGGTCCCCAAACAAAACACAAGGGCAAGCCAAATTCGTCAGATGGTATATTTCCATTTTGTCTTCAGAGCTTTAGCGTACCGATAGAACATATCACCATTTGAATATCAGGATACTGGAGAGTGGAGCAAAAAGGGGACAACTATCAATATTAATTTTTAGGGTATGGGTAGATTCCCTGGGATAATAGTGATGTGAAATTAAAAAACAAAACATACAATAGGTTCGCTCAACAAGCGCCTCACTCTTAAAAATAAGATCATAGACACATTTTTTTGGTCAATTCCTTTTGGTAAATGGCTTTCAGGTCACTTGAGGGTGCCGCAGGAAGGGGATGGCTATTAATATTTATTTTTAAGGAATAAGTAGATTCCCTGGTAATAGTGATTGGGAATTAATAAACAAAACATACAATGGGTTCGCTCATCAATCGCCTGACCATGTGGAACAAAATGTGAACGACATCCAAACAATAAACTTGTACCAACTTCTGCTCCCTTATCTTCTCAGCAGTAACGGGTGGCCAAAAGATCAAGTGAAGTGTTTTGATGTCTAACTTCAATCCTGCTCCCATCCCTTGTGAAAAGAAATAAGACGACTGGCTTGGAAAAAAGGGTAGAACGACACAAGCCGTGTAAATTAAGCCATTATTAAACCTTTAGACTTCACAGTGTTTTTGTTTTTTTAAATCCACTATATTCTTTACAGAAAAGCCAAACTTGTGAAAGGACCGAAAGATATTGGTACCATTGGAAAGCTCTAGAAACATTCGGTCTATATGCCTTAAAATTAAATCGTCTTAAGCTATAGCCAAAAAACGGTGGTACGGTAAAACTACCTTACGGTAAATATACGTCTTTGGGAGTCTAAGGGTTCATCTTAATGATAGGAAATCTAGAAAGACAAACGTCACTGAGCATTACCTTAGACGAATGAAGGAAGCAAAAAAATAAATTGACAAACCCATGCTGGTACTTTTGATGAGTAGAGAGAGCAGTAAGAAGTAAACTTCTTCAAGATCGGTATGTTCTTCAAGAAGGTAAGTGAGGAGAGGTATTCCTTTTTGTTTGTACGATTGATGGTTCACTTCATGTTCAGCTCGCATACCCTCACTTTCCATCTCTGTCACGTTGAAACCTGCAAGAGAAAAAACAAAAAGTTTAACGCTTTAAAATACAGTTTAACTTATGTAATTCGAACTCCTATAATTCGAAAACCGTCGAAAACTCATACAATTCGAACAAAATCAATTCGGTCCCGTCAAACTTTATCAAACTTAATCAAAATCCTATAATTCGAAAACTCATGTAATAAGAACAAATATTCTGGTATTATATGAGTTTAACTGCAAATTGGATATGTGATTAAGTATTGTTCCACTGTACTGTAATAACGAATCGTACTGACCCTGTACCATTGGAAAGTCATTGATTCTCCAATATTATCATCGCCCATGAAATTATTCCTTTCTCACTTCCATGACAAAAGTAAAAGAAAAGGAACGGTGGTCTAGTGACCGCATGTCGAGAAAAAACAGTAAAGAAAGTAACAACATTTTTTGAATTATTGTATTAACAACTGAGTCAGTGGAGTAAAAAAATAAAATATTTCACCTGCAGCGACGCTGGTCTTTTTGGCGGTCAAGGCTTCTGAACCAATCAACCAAAATCCATTGGCACTTCCTGATTGAAATTTGTTGAGCGCAGAAACATCACTCAGCATACGACACAGCATGCGTAGCCCACGAATGACTGTCTCTTTGTGAACGTTACTTCCGAGGAAGAGAAGCAACCAATCAAAACCAAGCGATTTGTAAAGTTGCTCACAAAACCTACAATAACATCAAGCAAAACAAGTGATACTTTGATGGATTTCAATTAAATGAAATTCGGACCCATTCACCAAAGGTAAAGCTTTTATTTATTTATCGATCTATGTAACAATTTCGAACTTGTTTTAATTCATTAGATTGGTCAACATGTGACTACAGGTTGTCTTTACGAGAAGATTGCATGCTGTTATTATGAAATTGGCTGTCAGAAAAAAGTATAGAAAGACATTTTGTGATTTTAAATTTATATATTTTTTATTCCGGGTTCAAGACGTTTATATTTTGCTCTCGAGTTTCTGATGATGTACTTTTCTTTATCATGTCAGTGTCTCAACGAAAAGATTTTAATTTTCATATAACAGTTGTTTTCGTTTTATTTTGTTTCAAGGTCGAACGTTATTTGATGGATACTCATTGCAAAGATTTCGTTGTTGAGCATCAAATGATGATGTTTCAAGACAACAAACAAGTCAAAGAACAGCTTCAACATGTTGAAAGAGAGTTAAAAGAAGCAAAGAAGAAAAATCAACATGTTGAAAATGAGTTGAAAGAAGCAAATAAGAAAAATGAACGTGTTGAAAATGAGTTGAAAGAAGCAAAGAAGAAAAATGAACGTGTTGAAAATGAGTTGAAAGAAGCAGAAATGAAGATCAAAACGTTGGAAGAACAACAAGCAAAATGTAACAAACTACACCATAACAACTTTTCCATCATTGACGCGTATATTTTTGGGAAAATTCAACTGTCCCATCTTATCAAGAGGCAATATAAATCACTCGAAAGAAATGTGCCAACAGTAAAATTCCAATTCTTATCACATTTTCGTGATACTTTTGAGCAAGGTGAAGCGAATGGTTCGTTGAAACTGAAAGGTGACGGAACGGGCTATAGTGATATGATTAAAAATGTTGCTCAACGAATGGAATTTAATCAAATGTACCACAATGGATCGGTTTCCCTGATAAAAGTAAGATTTGTTGATGATGGTTTCAATTGCAATTGTGTTCGACTGCATCCGATTGTGTTCGATTGATTTCGATTTTTCTATTACGATTATGTGTTCGAATGTGTTCGATTGACATCGTCTGGATAGCTTTTTGCAATCGATACGTAATCGATAGATTTAATATTGATTGTTTCCAATAATCAATAGCAAGGTGATAGGTATTATCGATAAACGATACTCAGAACTTTTTAAGGAGTTGAATTCAGTTATCGATTCTTCGTCGATTGAACATAGATTCATCGATTAGTTAAACCAGACTATATTAATCAAACTATAAATCGAAAACAAGTTTTTTAGTAGGACTTTGTCAAACTTAATTGAACTTTGTCGGCAGAATAAAGTTCAATTAAGTTTGGTATAATCAAACTTCAAACTTTAATCGAACTCTGACAATTTTTTGCAATATAACGGTTCAATTGGGAATTAGTCAAACTCTTTGTACTAATCGAACTTAAAATCGTAACTTAATCGAATTCATACAGTTTTTAGATTTTCTTTAAACCAAATTCAAAATTAATCGAACTTTTGTCATTGGGTTTTAAGTTTGATTAAGACAGCCTGGGTCAAAGAATTATGATCATTGTATATATAATCTATATTATATAGTTATAATCGATGACCAATCGATACTTAGGATTTGTATGACCCTGGGATTATTTATTGATTGTGTTTGTATCACAATGAATAAGGTGAACTAAGAGCTTTGAAAGAATCGGTGGGTTTAGGGTTATCACGTTTTGTTTTAGGCAGATTTTCAGGATTTAAAATGGAATTATCTCCGCCATGGCAGTCAGATCAACTTCATAAAAAATAGCATTCAATTTTATTTTATGAGCCTCAATGAAGGAGAAATTTTAACTAAAGTCCTTATAAAGTTAGTCTCTTTTATACTTGTTCTCAACCATACAGACTAAAATGATTGAGATAATTAGCTTTTAAATTATTTTTCTCAGTTATTATTTTTTTCATAAATAGGCCAACTTTTTCTCACCTTTTCGTTCAGTCACTGGTTGACTTCGAGAGAGTCAACATCTCTATTAGTATTCAAATTTTCAATTATGATTCATCAACGTCTTGACAAGATGTAACATTTTCACTGGCTCATTCCAGCACACATTTTTGGCCAGCTGGTAGGTTTTTTGGATCAATTTATCACTTAGAACTTAGACATTTTCTTTTCAATTTCACTTTTAGTTTGAACTCACTCACACATTATCAATAAAATCTATCAATCAAAACTTCGTGTGTGTGTTCCAAATACCCCCCCATGTCTGTGTGGACCTACAGTGGTCCCTTAACCCTCGAGGAACGCGGCTGTACAATGGGACGAGGAATATGAGGGGTTTGTGGCGCATCCGGCTGGTCGCATATCACCACTATGGGACGGAATATCACCAAGCAAAAATCTTCGTTTATGATCACCATGGAGGTAAGAAAAACACATGGAGAATCAACTTCTCTGTAATAGCCTAAATGGTCATTAAATATTCTTTATAAATGTTATTCGATTCGGCTTTCTTTGATTACCGATCATTGGAAGCAAAATCAGCAAGACACCGAAACCTAAATATAACAAAAACCATGTTGTCTTTTCTGTCTTGGGGGTCGGGCGTAGATACAAGAAAGAGGATTGAGCTGGTTTGTTGTCTTTGGGCTAGAGGGAGTAAGTCTGTTTTCCAAGGTCCAGAAATAGCGGAAAAGGTAGGTTTTTCGAGGTTCTGACAGAGATTAGGTGCAATGTAAGGGTAGGAATTCGAAAAAAAGTTAAAAAATCTTTCCTAAAATGGGGAGAAATGGCGGCCGAAAAATGCACTGTAAGGGTCGATTTTCAGCAAATTTAACACTGCGTTGTAAGAGTCCGATTTTGAAACCCCAATTTTTGTCCAAACAAACATACGGTAGTTTTGAGATCGAGTGTCCTCAGGGCATCATAATATGCACAATGATATGAAAATTCGCTTTACCAGAACCATTGATACCTGCCACTTAATTACTAATACTATCAACTCCTGGTGTAAAATCACCAGAACCATCAATATCTGCGTAAGCACCAGAAACTTAGATTCCTGCTGCAGAATCAACAGAACCACCGCCAAACCCTGTTGCACAATCACCAGAACCACAACGCATGTTTCACAATCACCAGAACCACCACCTAAACCCTGTTGCACAATCACCAGCACAGGTCAAAAGAAAAACGAATGAAAGGGAATGGAGGGGGGGGGAAGGGAGGAGGTTCGAATATGTCAGGCTCTAACCTGACTTCACATTAAACTTTGATGTCGAGAAAATCGTCACCCGAGTAGCAAATTGGAAACCCCCACCCCAGTGGTTAAACAAAGAAAAATATAGAGCAACGAACCCCACTGAAAGTATGATGAAAGAAAAATTGATTTTTATAACCCCACTGGAAAGACATAACCATAGTCGACTCTACCCAGTGGGTTTGAAGGTTTTGAATTTCACTCCATTAAGCATTTTGGTACCCATTGGGCCCGGGGGGTCACTCAATTTGAAAACGACGGTATGTGCGGACAAAAATTGGACTTTCAAATTTCGGACCCTTACAGTGCAATTTTCGACCATTTTCCCCCGATTTTAGGAAAGAATTTCAAAATTTTCTCAAATTTCCTACCCTTACAGTGCACCTGGATTTTGTCAGAACCTCCAAAAACCTATCCTTAAAAAGGGCCGCACATACCGAAGGTCGGACCATATGAGTGCCCCTGAGTGGCATATAGAAGGGTGTTGTTCAAAAGGAAACTATTCCTCGTATTCTGTATCACTGTATAAAAGGTTATATTTTTTAAACAGAGGTTGATGACACTGTGCCTACATTTACATTGCAAGTCCTTCTAACAACGTATACTGATTACGTATTTTAATTCTTGTTTCTTATTTCCCTCAACAAACCAAGTGTGAAAACATTGAGCAAAAAGTTACGAAATCCAGGTACCATTCTTGCATAAACCAAAACGTTTAATATGTTATTCATGAAGAGCAAAAAATAGGACGAGGCCTTCATAAGAACGATGTAGCTGATGAGGATGAAAAGGAATGCAGGTTGTTGACCGTGTAAATAGTACCTTTCTACCAAAATGGATATAATGTGTATGACGTTACCAGGGGAGACGCAAATAACATACACCAACATCAATTGTCTTATTGTTTTCAACGCGATTCGATTTCTGAGCCGACTTCTATTATTGTGAACTGGAAATTGATTTGAAGATTCGTCCGATGTCATTCGTTGATCAATTTTACGATAAAAATAAATCATCAAACAAATTGGAAGAATGACGATGAAAATTGTTGTTACAATGTTACTAATCAACAAATCTGTTTTGTTTAGTTGCAACGAACAAGTCAACACCTTCTGTTGTTGATTGTTTATAACCGCTGTTTCTAGCCTTCTATGAACCATTGTGTGAATACGATAAACGACCGATATAATCCAGATAGCTACACAGATCATGGCTAGTTTAATTTTGGTCAACCCTTTTTGGAATGTTTTTACAATCGCTTGATATCTGACATACGACAGCAAGACCACAAGCCAGCACGACGCCATCGGACCTATACCGAGGAAAAGATCGATCAGAAATAAACAACTGAAACGTCCCAAATTCCATGATGGTTCAACTAAGTGATAAGAAATAACAGCGTTGCCAGTGCAAATAATAAAGTCGACAATTGCAAGTTGGACAATAAGGAAATGATATGAACTCATTTTTCTCAGCTTTGTCTTAAGATGGATCTTGACAAAGTATACGATAACTAAGACATTCCCAACGGCACCCAAACCAGTAAATAGAGGAAGAATAATTTGAAAGATATAAGTATTATCAATCGTCATTGTTAACTTTAGAACTTTAATTTCTTCTAGTGTTGGCCTATACCTTGGTAGATCGGTGTTGTTGCTAAAGCTCATTTTCCTCTTGGTTCGAAATCAAAATAAAATCGTCCCTCAAAGTTTTAAGTATAAAATAATGATAATTACAATAATAATATATCGTATGTGTAAATTAGACGTGCAAAGACTAGATGAGAAAAACATGATAACCTATATTCAAATCACAACACAAAGACAGAGTTTTTAATCATTAATATTTTCATATTTTACTATTTTATGAAGATATTTTTAGTTGAATCACGGATGTAAAAAAAACACATGGAGACTCAACTCATACTATTCCATTACCGTGGCTGATTTGGACGAGTGAGTGTGTATTCTGTTTTAAACGTCCGGCCAAACGTTTTGAAAAACTACAAACATGCGGCCGCATGTTTAGAACGTCCGGCCGAACGTCTTGAAAAATCGTAAACACGCGGCCGCATGTTTGAAACGTCCGGCCGAATGTTTAAAATGTGCGGCCGCATGTTTGTAAATTTTAAGACATGCGGCTGCATGTTTAAAATGTGCGACCGCATGTTTTACGATTTCTGGTCTGCAAAAAAATCATTTCGCAAAACACGCGGCCGCACGTTTTATAAATCCGGCCGCACGTCTTAAAATTTACAAACTTGCATATAAAAAATTGAAAACAGCTGCTAATTTAGATTTAAAGACATTTGCGAGAGAGACTTTCGCTTAAAACGGTCCTAAATTCGCGAAATTTGCAAAGATTTTGCTTGGAAAAGTATCTCCATTTAAAGTACAAAATTCTTTGAGGTTTAAAACATTTTAATGACATACAATAAACAAGCATTTTTCTCAAAATTATGTAGGTTTCAACCCACAAAACATATCACACTTTAGTTCTTATAATTAATTTTTGACTGATTTTGCTGTCAAGGTTTGGAAATAAAAAAAAAAGCCGATTTGAATAAAATTTATAAAGAATTTAATGACCTTTCAGGCTTTTAAGGAAGAGTTGATTCTCCGTGTAATTTCTTACCTTCATGGTTGAATTCTGACCTCAGCTTTAAAGGGAACCCATTGATACACACTTTTTTATAAGAATATATTAAAATATCGTTCGGGGAGAGCATTGTTCTTTTTTTTTTATTGTTCTTTAAACAATAGATACACATTGTCCTAAATTCAAAATTACACCCTGATATTCTTATGGAAATCGTTCGTATATGAAGTAAAAGCGGCATGTAATGATAACACTCTGTTTTAAAATGTTTTAAAAACTGAGTCATCGAAAGAGATATTGCAGGAAGAAAGAATAATAATAAAAATAAATTAATATAAAACTATGATGTGTTACGTGTTTGCTCATTTTAATGTGTTTGCTTTTCTGTTGCCCCCACGAAGCGAAAAAGTGTTATAAAATCAACGTCAGATATAGAGACAAACAGAGATAGATTATCTAAAAATTTCTCTGATAATGATAAAATTAACGACAGATATAGAGACAAACAGAGACAGATTATCTAAAACTTTCTCTGATTATAAATAGTAGCATATACACAATCATTCACCTTTTCATGGTTGTGTCTGTCATTGTTGTCATGACCTCATAATTTGTGTCTAAGCAAAAACAATTTTACTATTTTCTCGGTGGCGAGGGAGGGGGGAGCGGAGGTAATTATTAAACTAGAGTTCTAAATCAAAGTTCTGTTTTATTTTTCATAGTTTATCATAATTTAAATATTAAAAAATGCAATGATAAAAAAGTGATACAATTAAGTTTTCCCTGCTACTGTATAACTGATCAAATCAATGTGATGAGAACTGAAAATCCTTTTTACCGTTTTACTGCTACACAGTTTTGTAAATTAAACGTAAACATCTTGAGGTCATTTTCACTATACATAACTAACCGGGTGTGTTAGCAAACAAATATATCATTTCCAACAAAATACACGTTTTTTTATAAGAACAAAGTATATAAGAACATAAGGCTTCGAGGTCAAAAAATTAAGAACATGTTGAGAACATTTGGAGGTTTTGGAGAATCAAAAGTATAAAAATAAGAAGATTTTTTCATTTTTGATTTATATCCGACATGGGCTACCCTGCCTTCTCTATTTTCAACTTGAAATCTTAATTTTTGGCCTGAATTCGAAATTTGGTCTGTTGGAAGAGATTTTTACCTTGAAAGTAAAAAGAAAGTAAAAAAAATGCCAAAATTTGCCAAAAATTTACTTTTTTGAGATTTTGATTGTTTTTTTGGTGTCATATTTGGACATACAAGAAACTTGATTCAGTTACACTAGATTCTGTCCTCTAGCTAATAAAATTGAAAAAGGATTGATTTGAAGCCGCACCACTGGGCAGTTTGCCCTCAAGTAAATCAGGGCCTGAATTTGTTAAAAAGGAACGCTCTCCGCAGGGGCCCTAAAAGGAAGGAGAGACTCTCAGATATCCAACGAGCTATAAACCAACCTCTAATTCCTTCTGGTTCAGGAGATATTGACGGTTCAAGTTTGTCCTAGCTCAATTTAACAAAAAAGTACCCACAAAAGAGCCTCGGCACGGAAAGGGTTAAGAACATTCTAAGAACATTCTAAGAACATTTTAAGGCTTGAAACCAAAAAAGCTAAGAACATTAGAAGGCTTCTTCGAATTTAAATGCTGTTATAAAAAAACGTGTAACGTATAATTATAATGATGCTTCTTTCTTATTTTCAAAATTCCGTTTAACCCAAAAATATCTTCGATGCAACCAGGAAGCGCCTTAAAAGTTTTGTAACTGTCCAAAATTAATTCCGTACTTCAGGTTGAGAGAAAACATCAAACCTTGCCATTAGTAAATCGACAATGCATTCCAGTGAGACAAAAGAAATTCCCAACACCAATACAAAAAAGTGGTTGATTACACAACAAAATACAAATCATTGATTAATCTCACAATCCTCAATCAGTCACTGTCGCTGTCGCTGTTGGAATCACTCAATTGTAAATCTTGTACTGCATGTAAAGAAAGTGAGAAGATTTAAACAAAAAGAATTTCTTTTCAAATAATTATGAGCTACAGAAGAGGTGTGTTAAAAGAGTTCCATATTATCTACAAGCAGACAACTCGAATACAAACCACACCCTCTACACATTTCATTCTGAAAACATTTATGCTTTTATAAAATAACTGTATTTTTTAAATGAAACTTGCCCCTGAGATCATTAAACCCTACGTTTTACAGAAAAACTTTCCTGCCTTTCAGAGATCCTTGAAATACACTATAAGAGTTGGCAAGTGCAAATTGCGGGGGTTGAAAGCACTGAAATAAGGAAGAAATAGGCTAAAACGGGGACTATTTGCAACAAAATAAGGGACTTTGCTTGGCTACTTGAGAAACTTTATATATACGGAGTGGGAGGGGGCGGCACCTACGGGTAACAGTGGTTTAACTTGAAATATGTTGAATAATGGAATTTCTCTGACTTACAGATGTTACTTCCTTTGTTGGCTTCATGGGTGTTGGTGGAGGCGGGAGGTGGTGGATCATAAGGCGTTGAAATATCGTTGAACTATGGTGATGAGATAAAACAAAGGTAATGAATGGTACTGGTACCCTGATAACAAATAATAACAAAAAAAGAAAGATTTTCAGGAATATTCTAAATTTTGTCAGCTACAGCTGGTATATCTTCATTATTTCACCGGCTTTTGGATAATTTTATTGCAATAACAATAGGGGTGGTTTTGATGAACGACTAAGAAAATTAATTTTGACGAGTACTAAATAAAATTAGTGAACTCATCGATGGCCCTGAGGTATACTTTTTTTCTCAACCTTTTTGGGTATTTTTCTTAATTTTTTTTAAGAAGGGAAGTAATTACAACTATTTTATGGATACAATCTGGAAAACTTTGATTTTAGTAAAAATGCCATTTCTAGCCCTGCCATGTGCTTATTCAAACAAGACCTCTTAATTCAAAAGTAAAGAGTACTTCAGCTAGTTCTTCAAAAATTTATTCAGATCCTGTCTTTTATAATCCTATCAAACAGCAGCGTGCAATCTTTCAAAGGCTAACTCACTGGTTTGATTGTATTTTTATTTAGTCAAGGTCTTTCTAATTGGTCTTTCTAATTATCGAGTAAAACAACTTCTTATGTTTGTCTGAACTCATTTTGCATTTTGACGTTGTGGGGGAAATGTAAAAAGTACGTAACTGGCAAAGGTCTTTTTTTGTAGAAAATTGGAATTTAATCCCCTATTTAAGTGCACGTGGCAATGTCATTGCAACAGAACGTGTATCTTCTCTTGTCGCTTTTCATTTTTTTTTGGAAGAGTAGAAATGAAATGGAGAAGAGAAGTTGAAGTTATAATTTTACTTCCCTTCTCAAAAAAACTTACTTCCGTACTTGTTTTTCAATTTTTACAGAAGAAAGTACGAAAAAATTAACTTCCCTTCTTTTAAATTTGATATTTTGGGAAGAAAAGTACACAGAGAGTTGAGAAGAAAAGTATACCTCAGTGCCATCGTATGTATTCGCTGAGAAAAGTGCCCTTCATAAAAACACAACAATCTAATGATTTCGTTGTCTGACTTTGGTTTAAAAATTTCTTTAATAAATTTCTTTCTTTTACTATGATCAAGTCAACCGCGAAGAATGCAAGAAAGAAAGATCATAACAAAGTGTCATTTCACCTGGTCCAGGGTTTTCGCATGTTCTTCAACATCACTATCTGAATCTGAGCTGTCTGAATCACTGGACGAATCCGATGAACTGGATCCGCTCGTGTCTTTCGGTGGTGCCTGCTATTATTTGAAGAAAAAAGCTTTGTTAGCAATCAATTTAGATCCATCAGTGTATATTATTTAGTTCCAAATTTGCAATTTTTATTTCCAATTTTTAGTTTAAACTAGCGTTTATTTAAAAAAAATACTTTTCGTGGATATAAAGAAAAAGTATTCGATTCAAAAACTTACAGGTTTCTGTACAGGTGGCTGCTTAGTGTGTTGTTGTCCAGCATTTAATTTATTTTGACCTGAGGAGTTACCTAAAATAATGTAAAAAATACACACACCAAATCCCAGGATAATACACCTTGCCTTGTGTGCCTTTCTTGTCTTCTACTTGATATATACATGATTAACTAAATTCTTTCTGTACCTCGTTATGCTCGATATTTCTGAAGTGAAAAAGCTTTGCGCAAATCTCTGTTCAAAGTTTGCAAGAAAAAAAGCATTTTGAGGGGAAAAAAGGAAACTGTTGTGTATTATCATTGTTTTATCATAGAAGGTTTTTCCTGAATTATAAAAAGAAAGAGCAATTTATTTTGAGCAGATTACAAAGGGGTGTATTCTTTAAGGAAAAGACTGAAAAGACGAAAAAAACTGTCACAATGTGTAATTTTGAAGGAAAATTTGCACACCTGAAGAGGCTTGAGAAGAATCGTGTTGTGGTTGGCCGCTTGTTGCCGAGGTTGAAGATGAATCGTGCGATTTATTGTGTTTACTGCTGTGAGATGTAGCCTTTTTGTGTGGTAACGTTGTCGTCACTGGTGTATTGTTGGTCTTCCTGACTTCCTTCCTGTCAACTGATCTAAAAGGTTGCAAAAAAAAAAAAAAGTACAAAATGAAATGTATCGCATTATAGACGTCGTGTGAGACACCTGAAAAGTCCTTTGGCTATAGTTGCGAACGCTTTCAAAAACAGTATGAAAAGAGCTTTCTGACAGTACCAAAACCTTTGTCTATCTACCATGCTACTCGTCTTCATGATCATTTTGAAGGTTGGAAATTTCAATTTTTTTCAAAACCACTGCGTTGTTTAAAAGGTTTAAAGCTTCTTCATTATATAGAGTATAAAAATAATGGCCACCCCAACAAGTAGTGTTTGCCCCCAGGGACGATTTTCAAAATTATTGCCTGTCTAAGATTCAAGGGTTCGATTTCTCAACAAAATGATGAGTATTTTTCACCTATCAACAGTTCCGCTGCGACTCTTTTTCAACGGTATGGTTGATGAGACTCTTTCCAGCGTAATATCCTTGAAATATATGAAGGAAGGAATTGTTAATAAGAGGGGTGCATACATCATAAAAATTAATAACAAGTGCAAAAACTCGAAGAACAGGTTTGAGCGAAAGGTACGAGAGGCATTGGGGACGTTGTTACGTTAATGAACATGGTCTTAATCAAGACAATGGTCAGTATGTAACGACAACATTCTGGAAGCCAATGAGAGAACTCATTGCAGCAAGTCTGACGTCAGGATTTCTTACGCTTTCTCTTATAATTTTTTTTAAGGTCGAAATATCACATATAAAACGGTTGAAATTCATATATAGAAGGATGATTTTACATTAATAATTTATCAAGCTTCGTTCTTATCAAAAATGAGTTTGAAAACATCGAAGAGAAGGTACGGTTTGAATTTGAAGATGGAAAACTATCAACTAAGAAACCTTGAAAATGGTGTTCATGATACTGTTAAAATGAAGTGTCTACCCCGGTTTCTTTGTCGATGATGAGAATGCATTCTTTAGCACCAGGTTTGCGACCACCTTTGAATGATGTGGAGCCTTGATCCTGATTAAAATTATTTTGGTTAAAATTATATTCGAAATAATTTTTCATTCTGTTTACCTCCCTGAATCCATGCCCCCGAAAAAAGAATAAAGACAGCTGACCTTTGGTTATTAGGATGGATAGAATCTAGTTGAAAACAGTGCAGATGAAAGAACCTGTTTTTTTAGCTAGGGTCGAATATCGTGTTTTGGCAACAGAAAAATGGCGCTTTTGATAATCTTTCTTGATGGGTGTAGTGTAATGTAAAAACAAAATGGGAAAGGAAGATAAATTATTTTGACAGTATTTTTCTTACTTGATTAGGGTAAGTGACGACGCATTCTTTGTTACTACCAAATGTCAATTCTGCTGGTTGAGATGTATCAATTGATGCTGGCTTGAAATCATCTGTTTTATAAATAATTCAAAACAAAAACATTGTCAAAAAATATTTCAAATATCGACATTTTGGACATTTTTTTAAATATTTTGATATCCCAAACTTTGTAACAAAAATGCCTATTTTATTTTATCCAACTCGTTAATAATGTCTTTTTGAATGGTTAGAGAATCATCAATTGAATTGACCTCTTTGAAAATCTTGGTATCATCAGCAAACAGGAGAATCGATGATATGACGTTGTCAGGAAGATCGTTGATGTATACTACAAAAAGCAACGGTCCAAGGACACTCCCTTGAGGGATTCCGCTCACAACAGAGTCTGTTGTGGATCGAGCTTGTCCTACTAGACAATGTTTTGTTCATTATAATTGCCAAAGGTTGATGTAACATTTCTTTAGGAATTGTGTTTGGGCTAATGAATTCTAATTTAAAATCATGGTAAGTAAGAATATAAATATAATAGCGTGAGGTTTAAAAAAACCAGTCAAAACCTTTGCTAATGTCGTCGACGTAGATCAACAAAGCCTTAAGTCCATTTTTGATAATTCGGAGTTTTCACCATAGTGGTCATTTATATGGTGATTTCTTTCAAAAAAATGTCTTAAGTCCAAATTTGATAAAAGGTAAATTTAACTTAAGTAATTATATAAATAAGTAATTATCAGGGACTTATGGCCTTTAATTTTTGAATAATAATTCATGGCAAATTGAACAAGAATGGTATTCCTAAATCCATTTTCTTGCTTTACAACCATGAAAAGTCTAAAACCTGATACTCAGATGGTGAATTACGCTAAAGCTCCAAAAGGTGCGATAAAATATAACCATCTGAAGGGTTAAGGCTGTGTCTAGTAAACACATCTTACTACGCTTACTCACTGCGTCAATTTTGCTTGCATTTTGGGGCATGCCTGGTCTTCTTGCCCCATTTGATGACATACATAGCAAGACTTCGCTTATCAATTCACCCATTAGGTGATCTTTCGAAGATTCCCATAGCTGTCGATCGGGTTGATGACCCATATAGAAGGATAGACTTGACTCTCGACTTGAATGTTGTCTTGAAGAGACTTTTATTCATGCTATTCGAGATTATCCTTGTTTTGCTCCTTGTGGTTGAAAGGACTGATTTTGTTGTTAAAATCAATATGTGTTGGAAGTAGCTCAATAGCCTCCTCATTGTTGATTATTTTAGGATTCTAGCCAAGAAGGTTATCAATGGTTTTCTGTTGATTAAGACAATCATTTTGACTGGTGGCTTTTAGTTTTGCTTGGCTGATGCGTTTTCTACCTGAGATTTTGTAAGTATTGTTTCCCAGGCAATCGATGAGTACTTTTTCTCTGAAGATTGCTTGATCAATTTAATCTTAGTTTGCAGATAGCTTTCCGGTTCGCTTTAGTAGAGTATCACCATTTGAAATTACTCTCTGTTGGATTTGTATGTTTTGGAGTGTAGGGTTATCACTTTTGGTTGCTGATGGTTTAATCTTCTCCTGTGGAAGCTGGAAGCAGCTTCTCGGTGCGCTTTCCATTGAAGAGCATCAAATTGATTTCCAAGTTTAACCACAAATCACTCACGGATATTGCTATCATTTATTAGAGATTACCAGAATTATGGTGGAGAAGTTGTTTTCTCGAAGACTCTCGAACACGATGCGATAGATTGATATCACACTGGCAAATTTAGAATTCAGAACTTAGTTGATTTACTTGATCTGGATTCTGCGATATCTTCACTACTCGAGGAGTCAGGTGTTTGACCACCTCTACAAGGCTGTTTGAGTCAGCTCTCCTGAAAGGAAGTTACGCAGGGAGCAGTGGCTCATCCGGGACAATTCTTTAGAAATTGGTTTTCTTTTAAAAGATGCTTTGGTTATGCCACGTATTTGTGTTGGAAAGACTGTACGTAAATGTAATTTATTTCAGAATCATTTTCAGTAATAAACGAATTACTTACATCGGAGAACATGGAATGACTCTTGAGCTCTTGATCCCCTCTCAAAACTGGTACCAAGCTTCAAACTGTACTCCTTGCCTTCGCTCAACCCATGGTTGGGTGGCGAAGCTGATTTCATTTGTTTTTTTTTGTTTTTTTCCTTTATATTATTATCTAAATTTGAAATAGAATAAAATAATACGCTTTAGACAATTAGTACATGAATGGACAACTATTTAACTTATTCTTGAACAGTTCTGGAATATTATGTACTCCAATGTTTATTTGTATAAACAAAATTAATGACCAATTATCTTTTATACTTTTTTATGGCACTTACTCTCTTTGGACTGTGTCAATTATTTTTTAAATAAAACTGGATACATACACATTTCTATATGCTTTTTAGACTGATGATGAACGACACGCTCGAAATATGATATCTCTAGATTTTAAAATTATTGCAGTTTCATGTATTTGATGAGGTCTTGAATAGGTCTTGGTTTTTCCCTTTCCCTTAAATTTTCAATTCTCAGTTCTTTAATGGTGTTAATTAAAGCCTGTTGCAAAAATAATGTCACTAGAAACATTGGATGGCACCAGGATGCCACGAAACAAGCAAATAGTAGCTGCGTGATACTATCCTGGTTTCTACATGGAAGCAGTTTTTACCAACAATTTTTAGGCAACAGACTTTTAGTCGGTGACAAGCTTCACCTTCTTATAAATAAGAAACTTTCAACCAAAATTATATCGAAACTGGAGTTGACTGAAATTCCATGAATCCAGAGATTCCGATTTCGGGATTTATAAAATAAAATGAAAACACGACAAAAACAAAATAATTTCTTTTTGTTTGTGACTAAGTATAAACGTGAATTCTTAAATAATGTTCATAAAAAAAGAATTTTGAAGACTATAATAAAGCTAATGCTAATAAATTGTGTGTTTTTGTATAAAAAAATGCAAATACTCGCATATAATTTTCCCCTTTTACGGACTCTAAGTTTATAGACACTGTAAACTAAAGCCCCGAAGTAAATCTTTCATATCTTCATACAAGTATAAAGAAGAAAAGATGTCAAATATGTCAAATACAGTCTTGGCGATTGAACGAAAGAAGGGATTCTTAATTTAAAGATCAAAAGTTGAGGGGTACGTAGTAGTAATATTGTACATGAATCAAACATATAGTTTGTTTGGTTTTATGAGATTTTAACAACCATTTAGTAGTATTTGCGTTGTGTAAAAATGATTAAAAAAATTGCATAGAAAAGATTTGCATTTTTTAAACAAATAAATTAATTTTATATAAAATACCGCAGTTCACTCTGTATAAAAAAGGCACGTTTTGTTTTCTACTAAATTATTATTTATAATGTAATAAAATTTCTAAAAAATAATTAATCGAAAAAAAAGGAAAAGTTTGTTAAGAACTAAAACTATCACCATCGCTATCACTGTGATGAAAGCCTTCAGTATCCAACGATGCAAATGTGCTCTCCGAAGTCGTCTGAATCCCTTTAGGTGCAATGGATCTGACACCTGGGCTAGGTGACTGCAATACTAAATCTTGATCATTGCTCAAGCATTCCTCCACAGCTTCCAATAGCTGACGTCCATACGGCATCTCCTTCTTACGGGGTGACGTCAGAGGCGATATAATGGTGTATTCTGATAACCGGGAATCAATGTCAATTTCGATGCCGTCATCACTGTACGAGTCATCAAGCGTTCCGGAGCTGTTGCTATTCGGATTTGAGTATTGAGAAACTGAAAAAGAATCTATAGTGCTGGCTTTATCAATATCTATCACATCGTAACTATCTAACAAGAAGTCTATCATATCCAATGTTTTACCATGCCAGCTTGCAGGACGTTTGTGTTTCGAAGGTGTAAAACCACTATCCACTTGATCACAAGAATCATCGGTGTCAGCAAGTTGTAGTTGACCACCTGGCAAGACATATGCCGTCTTTTTCGATTCTGTATGGTAACTTTCTGAATAAGTGAATCCTTAGAGAACAAAAATTAATTCACGTTAAAATTATTATATTATAATCAGTTTGATTGCTAGGTGTATATAAAGGTGTTCTTTTTAAAACATCAGCAGTTACATGCTGAACAAAGATGTGTATAAAAAAACCTTTTAATTAAAACGTATATTTTAATAGTAAACAAGATTAAAACATCCTGGTTAGAATACTCACGATGAAAATCAGTGACATCGCTATCAGCAAACACCTCGTTCCTTTGAGCACCTTCTCCGATATAATTAGACCAGCCTCGACCAGGAGCCTTTTCATTTCTCTTCTCATCTTTGCGGATAGATAAAATGGTATCCAGAGACAGGGACCGTGTCAGAGGACAGTTTCGATCAGAGCATGTATGCTCATTCATATTGTCCTCGCTGTTTTTCTTTTTTTGTTCTCTTAGTTTTTGTTCAGCAATAACTCGGTCTCTGATGTTACTTAACAATACGCTGTGTTTCAAATAGCTTTCCATTTGGGATATCGATAGCTCAGTTTGTAAAAACAAATGCAGTGCAGGGTCAGACAAGAATGAGTTCACTTCAACAACTCTAAATGAAAATAGTTTAGAACAAAATACTATCAAGGTTAATTAAATTATAAATTATATAATTTAGTTGTGTTGACACCTTTTTAATTGGTTATAATCTTCTGAATAACAAAATTTGCAGTGTAAATAAAATTACGGTAAAATAAATTGAATAAGATTCTCTATTGGTGAAATTTTGATTAAAAAAATTCATTTTTAAGACCCTCATTCTTTTGAGCATAGCTCAAAACCACTTGGTTTTCAGCCAAAATGCCCTCGTTGTTTTCAAAAGCTGAGACCAAGGGCTTTCCAATGGTACCAAAAGGATTGTCTGAATCTTATCAATGTGACCACAATTTGCCTTTGAATTTCAAAATTCATGAAAAAAAAATGCAGCGGTGGCTAAAGGTTTTAAATATTCATGTTTATTTCCATTCTTAAGTTACCCAAAGCTTTCGAATTTTATAATCAAATTTTTGTCAGGTTGTTCCAGGAAAATAAAAAAACAAACTTGTTCATAAAATGTTGCAGTCCCATCTGGCGTTTCAATAGAAAAGGATCTTTAAATCGTCCAACATATTTCTTGCCTGGTAAGCTTGGTGCTGTTCTATAAAAGCCAAAAAGCATTTTTCATTACTTTTAAAATTTTGAAATTTTCAAAACTAAAATTCCTTTCAAAGCCTGGAAAATTCATATCATTGAAAGGTAATATAACTGCAAAGAATGAAAAAAATCATCAAATAAACAAGTTACGAATGACAAGGCCTGAAATAGCGGCCAGACATTGGACATTCGATTCCAAAACCTGTTAGGTCCAACCCAAAATACATTGGACATTTGACTTTTCCAACCAAATCAAATTAAGGATGACTACTACAGACAAATGCACTTTGTTGACAGAATCAGTAATGTGTACCACGTGAAAATCGTCAGTAGAAGATTTATAGAAATACAAAGCTTACGTCATCATGATATCATTCATTCCTAGTCGAGCTTTCAACCAAGCAAATTCAGAGTATCTCCTTCGTACTTGGGAGTCTTTTATTGCAAACTCGGGATGGTTTGTCTAAAAAAACAGGAAAAATGACAACTACATTAAAAAACACCAAGGTGAAATACATCCTATGTTTTTTTATTAAATTGTTTTATCGGGTGCGTCAGAAAGAAGTATACAAGTTTGACGCAGAATTGTTTATAAATAGAATTTTAGCATAAATCTTGTTTTTAGCATGTCGAGGAAAGACGAACCTCAATTTTGGTGCACGATAAACTAAATTTGGTTGAGTGGATCAAAAGTTATAAACAATAAAAGCAAATTTTCAATTTTCAAAAAAAACACGAAAAATGGCTAAAAAACAGCGTGAACTTTCAATACCTTGACATAAACCACATAGTCAGTGTATAGAGCTCTTTTCCCTTTGATATGTGTCCTTGGATTCAACACAACTATGTCAAGAAACTAAAAAACAAAAAAAACAGTCTGTTAAAAAATGTTTTTTGCTGTATTTTCAAAAAATACTTCTATTGCCTGACCATATTATAATATACATAAATTTGTTGTTTTTATTATCGTGGGGTTCCTACTTTGTTTTTTTACAGCGAATGTAAGATTATGACCTTACCATAGAATATTATGTCATGATATATTATTGAAACTAGAAAAAACATTCTTAGTATATATCTTCCCTGCAGAATAAGAAAGCCATCATTTTTTTGATTTTGAGAAAAAGACAAAAAACGAAAAATTGATTTTGGACTTTCTCATTGCAATTCACTATAACCTTTTTCATGCAAAAAACATATTTTTTCAGATGGAGTTATGGCTTTCTTTATCTGAAATTAAAAAGCTGCCATTTTAATTATAAGATTGTAGGGCAATATGGAAAAACAAGCCAGATTGGAGATACAGCTTTTTTGATCCGAAAATAAAATAAGATTGTGAATATGTTTCCATAATATTCCCCTTTAAATGACTGATATTACATAATCATTAGTATATAGTTTGGAGCATTGTTAAATCTTTTTACCATATTTGAATTACCAAATTCAAATAGCAATTCTTATACTGTAGATCTTATTTTGACAGTAAACTTGTTTGGAAGGTTGTGGGTAATATCTTTCTAAATGTTATAAGTAGGAAGAATCCTTAAGAATTGTTGTATCAGAAATCTTGTAACTATATCTCTGAAGAAACATTTACCTTATTATAAAGTCTATCATGATTGTCTAATTGATCCTCATTACCATACATTCCAAGAACAAACTTATCCATAATGATGAGCATATACCAAAGACCATTTCAACTGACAAATTTTAGGAAGAATCTAGCGAATATAAAGCAAAAGGTTACTAAATGCATTAATTCTGTTTAAGGGCATAGCGTGCAAGAGGGTTCCAGGTCCCACCTGAAATTTTCAGTCCCAGCACAATTCAATTTCCCCACCTGAAATATCTGAGATAAGGTCCCACCTCTTTACCTTACTGGGTCGGGGAAGTTGCCCGGCCAAAAATAGGGTCCCACCTTAAAACAGTACTTTATTAGAGGGACCTGACCCTAACTTAGTAATTTTGAAGCATGACAATAATAACATTTGATAAGAAAAGACTTATTCTTTATGTTTTGTTAAGAAATGGCGCCCTACAGGCAATTTTTTTTTGAAAATACTGGATGAATCAAAAGAAAATGTGTGAAAGACTCCAAATCCCACCTAAATGAATAAGCCCCCAGCATAACCTTTATCCTCAAAATCCAAAAATTCCAAACTCCCAGCACAACATTTACGACCCAAATCAACAACCCCCCCCCCCCCAGCAGAGTAGCAAGGTGGAAAAACACTTATTTTGGACCTGAAATGTATTGAATCTTGTCAACCTTTTCAATAGACAACCATCAATGATTGAATATATTGAGCAAACTATAATACAGTTCTTTGAAAAAAATATCAAACTTCTCTATAACTATAAAGTTTTTGTGCAAACAATCGTGGAATATGCCAGTTGTGTGTAAAACTCAAACAAATAGTAGCAGACTAGCTGGCAAGCCAGCAATGTCGCTATAAAGACATTGCTTTGCTCCTTTTATTCAGTAGAGAATTACATTTAACAGTGTTTAGACTTTTAATTGGAGTTTCTTTTAAAAAGCGTAGTTAAATTAAACTCCTTTGCAGTCTAAAAAATGTTACAAATGGTAACAAATGGGTATAGTTCCATTTTTCGGTAATCAAACTAACCATCTCAGGATTGGAGGGTGCTAAATACATCAAGTTTGGATTTGTTAGAAAGCCTTTTTCAAGATATGTGACGCCCCAAGCGATTTTAAGTACAAGATATTAGGCTGAAAAAAAGCGGTAAAATGACCCGCTACACAACGGCCCAATTTGAATTAAACGGGCCTAGAGGTTTTGAGACTGGCCAAAGAGCAGATAAGACCATTTTGTTAATTTTTCTTTTTGACCGGAGAGCTATTGGCCTTTATCTACCTTAATGGGATTAATTTTCGGGGGGATTTATTTTCGCAAATTGGAAAATTAAAGATTTCGCGAGGATTTATTTTCGCAAATTTGCCTGTTTCGCGAAAACGGCCAAAATTCGCGAAAATTAATCCCCGCGAAAATTAATCCCCTTAAGGTATTCAGACAAGCTTTTGGTCCGGCCACTTGATTGTTCAATTTGTTTGCTTACTCTTCAAATATATTCAGCGTAAATCCTCTTTCAATTTAGATCTCAGTTTTTTGAGACCACAGTATGAGCAGATTTATTATAAATTTGGCAATTAA
>JAUJPO010095001.1:6338-23531 GCA_032270745.1 Tiaropsis multicirrata | reverse complement strand
AGAGATTTGATGGTTTTACTTTGTATTTCTAACGACTAGTTGGCTCATTTCGTCTCCTCTTTTCACAAACCCTGCTTCAATTCAATTCAATTCAATTCAATAAGTTTTTTACGTAAATAAAGATCTACACTACCTAGATAGTAGGCTAACCCTATAAAATTCTTCGTTTCCGTGTTACCGGGTCATGAAAAATAAACTCTAATAATAAATTATTTTTGATATTTTTTCTAGGATGTGATTGGTTGTTATAGTTCAAAAACTGTAAACAGTTTTGTTAAAATGCTTGTTTGTTTGCTTTTTCAAAATTTTAGGAATTCTCACACTCTCAAGTTCATTAATTTTTTTGCCGGTAACGCGGAAACAAACATCTTTTTAGGGTTGGCCTTACAATAATAATTTTTTTTCTCTCTTTTTTAAAGGAACACGTAGTTTTTGATCGTTCGTGTCCACAGTTCCTAATTTTCCTTGGCGAGCCTTTCGGCTTCTGGCCATGATAAGTACATTGGAAGGTATCCGCACACATAAAACTTGATTTATTAAATTTTGTCTTTTTTCTAAATCTACAGGAATAATTAAAATATTTGGTGCAGTTTATATACAGTTTATCACAAATACTATTTTAAAATAATATTTTATTGTAGTTTAATAAATTAAGTCACAGCGCTTATATCTCGAGTTTTTTTCACAATTTTGGGCAAAAATCTATTTATCCAACGCAAAGACGTTTTTCGAAATCCCAGCGGCATAAGGTTATCCCCCGGGGTCGTTTATTTGACAACCTCGTTTCCAGGGTTCATCGCGTGTTTTTTATGTTTTTGATATCTTTAAAAATGCCATTGTCGAAATTTGTATCATGCAAACAAGTTTGCATGTAACCAAAATTAACAAAGCATACGGGAAATTTGCCATAGTAAGACAGTGTGGTAAGACCCTGGTGGAGGTTTGACGCGCCATAATAGCACAGAGAGACAACCTGGGAACGAGGTTGTTTATTCGGCACGTGAGAGTATCAAAATACTTCTCAGTTCAACCTATTCAAGCTCACCAAAACACACATTATTCAAGCAGGGCTGTCATCCAGTTGTTTGTTTATCTCATCTTGTCTCGTTTGCCTCAAAACAGCAGCATCTTCTCTTCCAAATAACTGAGTCTGCATTCTTGTTAACGCTTGAACGGCAATACTTGCCCTTTTGGCACGCAAAGAGGCTAGAATAGATAACTTTTGATTTGTGTCCATGGCAGCACGAACACGCGTGCTTTGGTCATCGAGTTCACCTTGTTCTTTGGGTGGTTCTGAGCAATAGAGAATCAAAATCCGGTAAATGTTTACAATAATCACCAGCGCGTTTTTAGTTAACAAAATGGGCAACATTCCAGTGATGACGTTATAGTGCGCCATCAGCACGAAGCGTAAAATGAAAAATGGACCGTCCTGCATGCAGACAGGAAGAAGAATAGCAATCAGGTCTAAATATTTATAAAAGCAGCCTTTGACTTCCTTTTTACCAATACCGAGGCTATTATCCTCTTTTGTCGAGTCTTTACGTTGCAGTCCTTGAAAATCCATATTTTCCTGCCTTTTTCGTTTCTTCGACCACGGAATTCGCTCTAACAAACGATCCCACGTTTTGATTGGTGGACTCTTGGACCCAGTACTAAAGTTCTTTTGTTCGCTGCTCGTCGATTCAGTACTACTTCCCTTTGAGGTCGGTCGAGCAGTTTCGTTCATCACAGGCCTAGCCGTAACGCTAGTCTTTTTAGAACGAACGCTCATTGGAGAGCCAATCGAACGTTCAGTTAGCGGCGGGCTGCCGATGTTGGTTGGTATTCTACCTCCGTGAGGTAGACTAATTTTCTTTTGTCTTGGTGTAGACCAAGTTTGACTACGTTGACTCAAAGACCCGTTACTCTGGCTCTGCTGAATGCCATTTACCCCGTTCGATTCGGTGCTTTTTCCTTTGGGGCTCGTCGAGGCCAGTGCAAGAGGTGGCAAACCTGAGGGCCTTGAACGGAACGCTTTCACACCATTCTCAACACCAAAAGTCGGGTATTTCTCTTGAAAAGTAGCATTCCGTGAGCTTTGATAATTACGGCGTGCCGTTAATTGAAAACCTTCATCACTGCTATTATTTATTCCTTCTCGAAGCATCGATTTGTATTGCATGTAAGACATGGGCGCAACTTTGTTTTGTAATTTTGCCGTTCTGAAATAACTCATTTGTTCGAATTGATTTTCGTCAGCTTCTTCCTCTTCCTCTTCTTCTTCCTTTAAACCCTCTTCAGGAAGTGCTATTGTCAGCGAAAATTGCATCACACTTAACGCCCACACGTAACAACACGACCGTAACACGTCCACCGTATCAGGTCCCAAATTTTTGACGTCATCGTCTTTGTAGATTTCACTGAATTCCACAATGTCGGCTGCCGTACCAATGTAGATGAGCAGAATCTGACAGAACTGATCTTTTGAGATGGACCCTATAGCAAAAAGAACAAAATAAGCTATTACAGTGTTGTCGGGTAAATTTTTCTGTTTGAATTAGCGAAAATATTCGAGTCTCGTTACAGTAGTTCAAATTTTAAGCCTGTTGAAAATTTAAATTGGAATATAAAAAAATAAGAGCGCAGCAATTATAATGCACTACATAAGTGACTAACCCTTTCATCTCCTTGAATTTTCAATGCATATGGAAAAACAATTACATATCGGGGTACCCAGTGTAGATAATCCAAAATTTTGTTATCCTATCCTAGGCGCATCCTTGATTTTTATCTCCTCTGACTAAAGAATATTCTACCGGGGAAATGATACATGGGTGTAGAAAACGGTAGCAATACCTGAGATTTCCAGCTTTTTAAAATCCGGATGAAAATCTAAATAGAAATACCTTGAGGAAGAAGCCATCTCCCTACGATGAGAACAAGAAGTCCAGTTTGTTCAATCATGTCTGCACGTTTTGAAAATGACCAACCGTTAAAAAGCTAAAAATGAAATACAATGAAATTTAAATTTTGAGGAGCTTTTGAGGAGCTTCTTAAAGAAACACACAACCTTGTTATTTGTTGTTTGGAAATATCAATTTCCAATCTAAATGGTCGTGGGTAGCAGGAAGAAGCGAGCGAGTAGAGGAAACAATTGAAAATATCTAAAATGGAGTGGGGCATGTTGCTGCTAGATACCCAAATTAGGCATCACTCTGAAATGTTAACATTTTCAAACAGGAACGTGGGTTTTATTTTCGATTTCACAATCAGGAGCACACCATAAAAATATTACCAGTTACTTTCAATGTTTTTTTAGTCCATTTTGCCCGACTAAACAGTTTTAGAGCAAATTTTTAGTGCGATGAGGTTTTAGTCGGACAAAATTTTGGTCATTTTCAAATATATAATATAAGGTATTGGAATACCTTATCGGACAAAAAAATGTCGGACAAAAGTGACGAAATTTTTTGGAGTTGACGAAAATTTTGTCCGACGAAAAGAAAGTCCAAAAAAAAAGAAGTTTTTTTTGGACAAAAGTGACGAAAATATTTGTAGGTGACGAAAATTATGTAAAACGAATAATTTAGTCCGAAGAAAAAATTATTCCGACATTGTTTTGTCCGATAAGATAGTTGTAAACTTGAAATAATAGTTGCAAACATCTGGTAAGTGGTATTTAACAAAAAAGTTTGCACGTACATTAATGACAAAATCAGATCCAGGTAGTTTGGAATCACATGATGCTTTTTCTGCAAGACATTTAGTTTGAGCTTTACCAACTTTCGAATTGCATATCATATTGTCATCCAAGCACTTGATTTGTGCTTCGCGTAATAAGGTTAAAGTAACGATCAATACAGCACAGTATAGAAATGCACTTGGACAGAACCTGAAATGTGTGAAATTTTATGAAAATAAGTTTTGAATTCTGTAGAACCATCCACGAGAATCTGCAGAGGCGGATACAGAAGGTGCTTGAATTCCAAATAAGAAATAGAAACAGAAGTCAACACCAGAATCTTAGGTGGTCGGTTTCAGGATCCGCCCGAATTAACCACGATTTATTGAGGTCATCTTTAGCGTTACTAATTGACGCTAATGGGCTTTACCAGAAAAAATCCGCATTCCAACTGTTGAGATCCGTAATTTTCAATATATTCAGTGGGTAAGAATCTGAAGACCAAAGATATCCATAAGGATATGATATTCTTACACCCCGAATTTGAGGACTAAGGATATCCAGGGGGTTCGAAATTTTCGGCACAGATATCCAGGGGGTTGGCGTTAAGAAAAATCGACATCCTCAACAGTGGGAATATGGATTTCTTCTGGAAAAGCCAAATGGTTCATTGGATGAAAGTGGTCTGTTTGAAAAATGGCCATTCCATCCGACACTAAAACCTGTTTCAAAAAAAAGTAAATAAGTGATTCTGTCCGCCTGGTTTCTACATAGAGCAATTTTTCTTGTGTCGGACGGAAAAGCAACCATTTTTCAAAAAAAATTACGAAAATAAAAAATAAAATAATTAAAGAAAAAAAAGAATAACACTTCTCCTACCAATGAAATTCTTTGCCATGTCGAACAATAACATTAAAAATGCCTTCCAGGAACAATAGACCAAGACATATGGTCAGATACCAATATTTGTTGTCATCTTCTTGCTTAACAATGATGTACACACATAAAAGACCATGTAACAAGAAGAGTAATCGAGGAAACAACGCCCGAATGAAAAGCCCAAGTAGTGTCTGCCTTGAGGCGTTGTGACGGTGGTGGGCGGGTGATGATGACGTCATCATTGATTCAACGGAACTGACCGAGGTTTGTTTCCGGTATAAAGTTTTCCGGTCTTTTTTTCCATGGAAAATGGAAAGTCTAGGAAAAAATAGATAAGGTTTGGATATAGGCTTCAGTTTTTAACGCAAGATCGCATTTGTTCTTAAGCCTGCTTAATCCATATTTTAACCAAATATTGTCTATACACAGACCAGATATGTAACAGCAAATTCAAGCGTCCATTTCTGTATAGGGTACCATTCGCAATTTCCAGTTTGAGATTTGTCAAACTAAGCGTATCAACAAGCGTGGTAAAGCGCGGGTAAAATTTTGTGGAAGTTGCATTGAAATGAATTTTCTGCAGTTCTTCGCAGAGACTAGTTCAAGGTAAATATAAGGCAAAACAGACAATTTGTACAGACCATACTAACGAACGATAAACGTGAGATAAAGTTTGGTACAGAATGAATTATGAAAAACTCGACAGTTAAACCGTTAAACTAAGCATTTTCACAGTTCAAATTACTCGAACATCTCATAAATTGAAAAACTGGCGAAGAAAGTTCAAATAATGATCTCATATTCTTCCAGTACTTCACCGTGAAATTTCTTTGAAGTTTAACGACTACTCATAAAACATATTGCACAACAACAATCTACCCAGCAGACGCATAACGTAATTCCAATATTGTTTCAGCGTCCGAATAACTTTCCGACGTTGAAACCGAGGGGTAAATCACTCCAAAATAAAAAACACAGAAAAATTGGCAAAAAATCACACAAAAAATCAAAAAAATCACAAAAAATCAAAAAAATCTAAAAAATCACAAAAAATTAAATAAATCAAATTTTTTTTAAAAAAATCAAAAAAATATCGTAAACCTTTTCAAGAGTTGTTGACCACTCAGTTGAAACAACGTTATTTGAACGCGTTAAAACAACGTTCCAGACCTACAGGGTATCGTATAGATATCCAAGGTCCTGGGGGGTCTGTGCGCACACAACGTCGGTCAAAAGGTTATAGACTTTTATAAATAGCAGAAAATCAGCAAAACACAGTATAACACGTTAAAAAAACAATTCGAATTTTGAACGCATTGTTCATTTAAACCAATCAGATTGCGTAAAAATGATGTCAATTTTTGAATTACCTAATATGGAGCTACAACAACAAAGCAAACCCCCAGAAAGGAACAAAATAAGAATTTCAAACATGTCAACAAAAACAAGCCTAATTCTGCGCGATGTGCCCTCTCAACCCCACTCAATGCTTCTAAAAGTTGTCTGTTGGCATCTGGTAGAAATAGCTAACTTTACTGACACCGAGCACATTTCTAAAAATCTACACGGACCTTTAGACCAGCATTTTAGCGCTATTTTCCACATACTGCATGACTGGGTGGCGAAGTATTGATGTGCAGCGAATTAGTGTTATGCACTTATGATCAATAAATATATTACCAGAAAATCCAAAAGCCGTGAGTAAAGAAGGTTTAACGAATTTTTAGGCTGCAGGTACCCACAAATGATATCCAGATTTGGTGGATTACATACGCATCGAGAAGATCAAACAATTCATTTAAAGAACGACGAATAAACAGTAGAAATTAACTATTTCGTATCGCAGAAATTTTCTTTGAGTACAACACCGAATGGGCTTTTTCAGAAAAGATCCGCTGTCGAGGATGTCAATTTCTTACAACATTAGCCACGTGGGTACCCGTGCTGCTTTTGATCTTCAAATCCTTATACCCCCTGGGATATCCTAGGATGTTAAAAATTTCGAACTCTCCCTTATAAAAAGTCTTTTCTTAAAAAGTCTATGCTTTCGAAAATCTTTTGGTTCTCCCATAATTCAAACAGGTCCATCAAGCCAGACACTACTAAAATTTGTTTCATAACAAAACTAAATTACTTATAATTCTATCCTATCCAAAAAAACATCAAATTTAATAACAGATGAAAAAGAAATTGCATCTCCACGTTGAATCTATGTTTCTATTCATTTCTTTTCCGTATCTCTCCCACACCACCAGTAAAAGAAAGGTTAGTTAAAAAGTTTTGAAATGAAATTACATATTTTATCCAAGAGAATTATTTTTTTTAATCCAGGTGTGATTTTTCATCCAATTTACCAGATTTACCAGAGAGTAACCGGTGAAAGAATATCAGCCACCGCACTAACGGCTAAAAGTTTTGCATGAAATTCCCAAAGCAACAAAAAAAGACGAATTAAAGATAAACAAGGTTTTAAGTAGATAAAATGATCATTCATTCAAGGTTTCCCCCAGTCACTTAAAGTCTCGACAAAATAAAGACGTAACTTTAAAAATTCCAGTATACATAACTCAATCTTCAGGAAACCTTTTCAAGGATTAAACCATATCGATTCATTAACAATAATACTGGATGACAACATGAGTAATTCGTGATTCCATTACGTAATCTTTTTATACGGAAACATCCAAAAAAATCCGGGTGTTTGTTTTCCATTATAGTTTTAAATTTTCATCAAATTCATGATATACGTAAGTTTCATTACGTCATTTTTCCTAACGGAAAGACCCAAAGTAGAAGGCAAATTCCGGATTCTTTTGCAAAAATAGAGGGCAAAGTACGGATTTTTCGGCTGTCTCCGTTAGAAAAAGTGACGTAATGCAAACATCAGTCTTTTCCCAGCAGGCCGGGACGTTGTATTAACGTACAAATAATGTTGTTCCAACGTCAGATTATTTGGACGTTGGAAAAATGTCTGAATAACGTTGAGTGTCTTCTGGGTTTAGAAAAGATTACGCAATGCCTATCACACGAATAACTTATGTTGTCATCCAGTGTTTATTGATTAAACTGAAGTACCTTTTGATGACGTAACAACAATTTAGTTTAGCAAATGTACGTTCGTTCGTTCGAGCGATGACCGCAAAAAAAGGTTTGGTAAACAAAGTACGTCCAAGAGATGATTTTAAGACATGATTTATAAAGGTGACACAACTATTTTTGCAAAGTTACTCTATAGTCTAAATAAAACAGTTTTCTCAGATTTTGTTTGTTTGTGTGTATGTCTGTAAGTCGATCATCGTGAGGTACACGTTTTTTTTAAAACATATTATATTCTCATAAAAAGTGGTGAAGGAGAAGTAAATATAAAAATTGCGGTGAATAAAGGAGTTGTTCTTAAATTTTTTAAATCAAGCATCCAAAATGTTCTTAAATTTGCTGAAAAAGAGCCTAACATCTTCTTCAGAAACCTTCTTCGAAAGGGTTCTAGAATGTTCTTAGCATGTTCTTAACCTTTGAATACCACTGGAAAAATAAGTCGCATAAACAAATGTGGCATTCAAAGGAATATTAGCCTCTAATTTTGTCCCTCACTAAAAAATAACTTATATCAGCACTTAAAGTTTGAAAAGAATCCCTATTCCCATTATAAAATAATGCTGCATCTTAAAACATAGCATCCAAGTGAATCTTCATTGGTAAAGAAACATGAAAGAAGGCATGGAACGTTATTTTAACGTTGATAAAAAATGTTGAAATAACGTTTTGTGCCTGTTGGGGGTGTTAAATTCCAACATGTGCAACATAATGGAAATCGTTAACACAATAAACCGACAGGCATTCCATTATAACGTTGTTATAACGACTAAATAACGTTATGACGTTGAAACAACGTTGTTTGGAGGTTAAAACAATGTTCTCTGTACGCTGGGGGAAAATGCAACAAATGACTTGGTTTGTTACTAGGGCAAAAAAGCATTTTTTGATAATTTATTTCAAGCATAAAAGGTCATTTGTACCAAAATCACCATTTAAATACATAGTTGTGTTTAACTAACCCAACTAATAAAAGCGCCGACCAATGAGAAAGCCAAAAACAAAACAAAAAACAAAAAAACATTTCAAACTAAACTTTTTGATTTGCTATTGCAAAATATGATACCACTACGAGCGAAAATATATGTATTAATTTTTTTGCGCGATAATAGACAAACTTTTGTGTTTCTAAGAAGGTCAGGTTACCATTGGCTAAGGACGATGTAGAGTGTCATGATCTTTGTTTTGATACTGAGAAATTATAGAAAAAACGTCCCATTGATGCTTTCAGATTATATTCATGATGTAATTGGCCAACAAGTTAAGAATGTCCTAAGAATAATGCTTTCTTAAATTTTCAAGATCTAATTACTTTTTTTTGGAAATTATTCCTACTAGTAAATATTTCTAAATTCTTTCTGATTCAGATGGGCTGTTTTTTCAATCTAGTTTTCTTTTTGCCCCTTTGTAGCCTGGTCATTGAAAAGACTGGGGCTGACAAGAATGACCTTATTAGGAATATCTCAAGAATACTTCAGGATGATTTCAACCAAAAAGTTAAGAATATTCATCATCAAACAATAAAACACCGTTCTTATTTGATCAATTTCTTGGTCTAAAACTAAGCTAAACACCGTCATCATAATTTTGAAAAAGAAATGAAAAGCTTGAAGCACTGTACCATGACGAGCAAAAAATTCGAAATTTTGAAATTGTACTTCAACTTTATAATTTGGTGAAATAAAAAATTTCAGATAGTGGAACTGAAAATATCATATTTTCACAATTTCCACACAGACTTTTCTACATTTCAAATTCTAGAACAAGTTAATTCCATTTCATTCAAGCTACATATAACGAACTATCACTTTTATAAAAGTAGTTTCTCGATTTCGGCAATTCATTTTAAAAACATTCATTTTTATTCGAAGATTCCATTTTTCCATGTGTAACATATTCGTTTGATTTTTAACAACCTGTCCAAAAATATATTCTCTAGGTACTTAGTTTCTCATATAAAACATTATAAATGAAGATTTATGCCCCCTTTTTTATCCGATGAATATTAGAAAATTAGGAAAAGGTTTCAAATTTCCCATCATATTTTTCCGATGATGATGGACTTCTCAATATTGCTTATGCATGGATAGAAATACAATTTTCTTTCCGATAAGCAAAAAAATCAAAGATTTTTATCAGATCTCTTTCCCTATCAGAGCAAATTAATCTGACCCTGTCAGAGAGCTTCAATAAAGGTACCCTGCTGACCGGCGATACGTGCCCGTATCCGACTTTGCCAAGCTGCCCCCTCCCCTGGTCCTTTTTTATCAAATACAGTGAAAAACTACCCTTTAAAAAAATGTATATAATTACTCCATTATGAGGGATCGATCCATTAGGACAAACATAGTCAATACAAATTTCCACTAAATTAAGTCTTTCACCCCCTGGGCCTACATTCATTAAGATTTATTTTAGAAATAACTTTACTCGTTAACAGCCCATCAAATATATTGGACTGTAGTAGTTAGGCTGTAAGAAATCTCGGCTTTGAAAAATACAGTCTACCACCTGAAAGAAACAACAAATCTTTTCTCAATCAGTCCATACTAATTCCATGTTTCAATTTAAAATTTCAAATTCACCACTTTTAATTTCTTTTCTCGAGACATTTAATCAAAGATGGTCAACTTTCAAGAGTTAAAAGCTTTCATTTTTTTTAATAAGGATTTTTTCAAGTATTGGTTTTATGTTCCTTAGAAAACGGTTTTTATAAGAACAATGTACGTTTGCTTATATAAAGAATGGGAAATGGTGTTAAAATTCTGAGACACGTTTCTGGAACGAAATTTAGTCGTTGGTCATTTCAAAAAACTTTCAATGCTCATATCCTGTAGTAAATGTTATCCAAAAATGAGTTTTACGAGTTAGTATGGTGTAATAGTTCCTTAGTTCTTTTTAAAATGTTTCCCCGCAAGTTATTCTTATAACAGATTCATTACATAGCTTTTTGCATTTCATATAAAAAAAATCTGGTGTTTACCTTCGACTTTGTGTTTGAGATGAAACTTTAAAACCAACACGATAGATAGAAAAAAAAATTGGAAGTAGAAATTTACCAAATGTGTACTTTTATTTTACAACACTGACATAGCAAATAAGAAACTGGTAAAAAATACTTAGGCCGTTGTCAATAGCAACAAACATAACAATAGCATAGTATAAAAATGGCAGATTTTTCAAAGACGAATAACTTTGTAATATGATTTACTTACAAGAGAAGAGATATCAAATTATCACAAGCAGATGCTTGAAAACAAACTTTGATGGAACTTCATCAAATTGGAAAACTAAACTTAACATAAAGGGGAAATATAATTATTTTTTTTAAATAACTTCAAACTGTTTTTTACTCATTCCCAACTAGTTGCGACCACTCCTCTCGGAGATTTACCTTACCAAACTACTGTTATAACCATACTAAAAGTTAATGATTAGTGTTCTTTCACGCTATTCTTATGAAAAAAACAACGCTTTAATATATTTTTGATTGATAAACAGATTAAGCTTATTGTTTGTCGTGCTAATAACGCGAATGTCTCGGGTTCGAGCCCCACACTGGCCAAAAGTTTTAAATTCAAAACCTTTAAAAGTTTTTGTTCTAGGCGCCGCTGTCTCTGAAATTCAATGCAATCTAAAACATTCATCGTTTATCACGGTGACCTTTGTTAGGAACTTTGAAAAATCTGGATTATTTGAGCTAAATTTTCATTTTTCTCCTGGAATAATGCTCATATTGAAATCAAATTTAACAGATAAGTTACTTCATAGGTTAGAAAGAAAAAGAAAGAAAATTCTTTTGCTACCTTTACCAGAACTTATATTATCGGACACTTTCGTTTTCAAGAGATCCCTCCATCCCGTCCTCATCCCGGTTCAGATCCCTCAAAATCGGAATCAAATTTAATCCAGATTGGGTTACTCTAGAGACTTGAAAATTTCACCAAACATAGATTGTAATATCCTCTAAAGGAAAAAAGAATGAGAAATCCTTATTTTTCAGCAAATTTGTGTAAATCTTGACAGAAGTGAAAATTTTGAATCCGATTAATCCGAACACAGATCGCCGTTTATACCCCTCTGCTGGGTTTTTTCAACGTTCTTTCAATGTTGAACAACGTTGTTTTGCCGTTAACTCTTTCAATACCGCCAGAAAGAAAAAATTCCCGGATTCTAGCAATTGACAAATGAGAAAGTTTGCAGGGCGTTTTCTCACTAATGAAAGACTTGAAACCGTCGTTTTCATTTTAATCAAAAGTAAACTCGATCAACTTTCAAGAAAATGCAGTTTCAAAGCGAGTGAAAATTTCTATCAGACAGAGGCTATAAGGTGAAGAAGACGTCGTTCCAATTGGAACGATTTTGGCTTGGGCGGTATCGAAAGAGTTAAAAACTTCCCACGTCTGATGGGAGACTTGGCAAATGGATTAATGAACTCTATCATCATGTTAGCACAAAAATTGGGTCTCGACGTATGACCAATAATTTCCATTTATTGCAAAAACTAAGTATCCAAACAAAATCGAAGTTAAAATCAAATACATTAAGGGAAATAATTTTGGCGGGAACTTAATTTGGCTGATTTGGCGGATTCGGCCAAAATCCGCCAAATTTAATTTTTTTCCGCCATCCGCCAAATTAGATTCCCACAAAACTAAACTTTTTGAAAATATGAATTCTTTAAAGGGGTATTTTGCTATTTTTTCGCTGTTTTTACGCAATTTCAAGGTTAAATTTTTCAGCAACCGCCAAATTAAATTCCCGCCAAATTTAGTTTTTTCGTCCATCCGCAAAATTAAATTCCCTCTGAAAAAACTTTTTCGGCTATCCGCCAAAATTAGTTCCCTTAAGGTATCTATTGGGCCGGTTTTAGCGTTTCCCAGCAGACACACAATGTTCTTTTTTTCAACATTGTTTCAACGTCCAAATAACGTTTTGACGTTGAAACAACATTGTTTTGGACGTTAAAACAACGTCTTGTGTTCACTTGGATAAGACTCAAAACCAACACTTGGACGTTAATCTTTGTTATGTCTGGCCGCTCAACCCAGGGATCTCAATTAAGTATAATCAAATTACTGATAGATCATTAATTATGCCATAAATGGATTACTCAATATTAATTGGTTTGATCTTATGATGCGAAACTTCCAACTTGGACGAAACCAACCAAATATGGAGAAAAAACGCGTAAGAGTGGGTCCACGACGTCGGACATATAAGGTTGTGGACTTTTTTTAAATAACAGAAAATTAACAAAAACACATTACAACTGCCCTTTTAACCCCCACTAAATACTCTTGAAAGTGACCTAGCAATAGCTGACCTTATTTACATCAACCTCAAAGAGGTGTACTCAAAGAAAATTTCTGCGATATGAAATAGTTAATTTCTAAAAGTCTGCAGACCTTTTCTCCAACATTTTACGAATCTAAAAATACGAATCCGCAAGAAATATCTTACAAAAAAAGAGTTTAATTAACCTCGCCAAAAAAAGCCTGAATCCACCGAACCTAGTTTTGACGTCCAAACAACGTCGTTTCAACGTCAAGCGTTCTTTGAAAGTTGAAACAATGTTGAAAAAATGTCTGTGTCTACTGGTGGGAATTGGAAGCATGTGATTATAAGGTGGAAGGTCTTTATTAATGCATCTAATTTTCTAAATTAGTTTGATCGATTGATGCTAAATCAATTAAAGACCGCATTCCATTCCGTTTCTCATAATCTATTCTGTGGGGTGCCCAAGTAGACACGGAACCGTGTTTTAAAGTTCAAACAACGTCGTTTCAACGTCAGAACGTTATTTGGACGTTGTGAGACAATGTTGAAACAACGTTATTTAAAAAGAATTGGCTTACTGGGCATCTGGCTATTTGACCATCAGGGTTATTCAAATGGGAAAAATAATGACGACAATGAAACATACTCTAGTGCTTAGGTAATGAACGAAATCAATCATATTGCAAAATCATATTCATGAGCAGTCGCAGGAAATCACATGGTAGAAATCGATTGGCTGGACACATTTTGTGATCACATCACTCTCACTACTGCTAATATAAAAGAAGGCCATTTTTAAAAGTAGCAAGACAAGTAGCTGTATTGGTAATATCCAACAGGAAAGTAGTTGTTCTTCATGAATGCAATTTTGATTTAAAAATGAAGTTCTTTGCATTATTTTCATTATTTACTATAGGTAAGCATACGTTTTTAACTTTTCCCAACATGGGCACAACGTTGTTCCAACATTGTATTAACGTCCAAATAACGTTCAGACGTGTTGAAATAACGTTGTTTGGCCGTTAAAACAACATTCAATGTCTGCTGGGTTGATGTTGAAGCAAGACAAGTACAAGTATGAAGTGACTGGTATGTACGAGTCGAAGTTTGAAAATAGCGGATCCTTTTAGAGTGACTAGATTTTCCCCAATTTTACGATTCTTGGAGAAATAATTTTTTTACTAATTTTCTAAAAATTCCCTAAAATTAATTTTGAAAACTTTTACCCTTGTCTCCGTATTTTCTAGTGTTTAAAATTTTTAAGCGAATCATCCAGTCTTCTGTTGTTGCTAGACAAATTGAAATACAGGATAACATCCTCCTGTTGATGATGTTGATTTTTCTTAATCCTGGATATCGGTGCTGAAAATTTGGAACCTCTGGATATCCTTGGGCTTGAAATTTTTACCCCCTGGATATTCTAGGATATTGAAAATTCCAAACCCCCTGAATATCAGTTGGGGTACGGATTTTTTCTTAGAAAAGCCCAATGTCATGTCAGACAAAAATCAATATCACATTTCATTCTTTTTTTTACCAACAGGCAGTGTCGCAAGGCCCAGAAATAAAGATGCATTGGAAGGTCTGAGGAAAGATGATGACAACATTTTCGATCGAATAGAAATCATCAACAGAAAATATAAAGGTAACTTGGTTTTATTTTATTGCATGAAAATAAAACCTCTCAAACCCTACTCTACAATGGCCTTTTCCAGAAAGAAAAATCCATATTCCCACTGTTGAGGATGTCGATTTTTCTTTTAAGAAAACCACCCCCCCTGGATATCTGTGCTGAAAATTTCGAACACCCCTGGTGCCTGGATATCCTTGGTCTTCAGATTCTTACCCTCTGGATATCCCAGGATATTTAAAATTTCAAAAAGCCTGGAAAAGCCTAACCTTAAACTGCTTGCATGCAAGCTCAGACATTTCTATAATAGAGTCCTTTCTTAATTTTCAGCTTGTTTTGATTTTGTCGCTTAGCCTTCTTTTCTGTATGGTCTGTTTCAACAAAATCTGTAATAAATGAGACAGAATTTGAAGCCAATGGAGGAGGCATATATCACCTCTAATGCCCAAACTCGTAGCATATTTTTTTCAGGCAAAACAAGGTAATCCAAAACATATGACATCACAGGACAACTAATCCAAGCAGGCGCACAACATTATTTCAACATTGTTTCAACATCCAAATAATGCTCTAGCTTTGGGACAACGTTGTTTGGACGTTAAAACAACTTTCTATGTCTGCTGAGATTCTACCTGAAAGCTAATCTTCATCAAAAGTGGACATGTGAAAATTTACAGTTAAAGTCGTGTAATTCGAATTCCCAGGGTATCAGAATTTTTGTTCGAATTACATAAGTTTTCGAATTATAAGAGTTCGAGTTAAACTATATTTGTTTTTCCAGCCATAGATGAAAAAGATCTCCAAAGAGTTGAAAGTGACATTATGGTTGATGCAAAAGTTCAAGCATTCTTAAAGCGGCAACGAAAAGACAAAATTACAAAAAATGAACAACAACATGTTCGTCGATCGAAAAGAAATGTGATTAGTTTTAGTATCTTGGAATGGACGGATGGAATCATGCCGTACAACTTTGCAGATGATTTCAGTAAGTCGAGATTTACCAGCAGACTCATGACCTTTTTTCAACGTTCTCTCGATGTCCAAATAACGTTTCGGCGTTAAAACAACGTTGTTTTGACGTTAATACAAAGTAAGGACGTGCCTTCTGAGTTCATATAGTACTATAGATTAAGGATGTGGCAAACTACTTTATTACAAATAACGTTCTGAAGCTGAAACAACGGGGGATGTGGTAAGCTATTTTCACAATCTGGAATAGCAGGTAGACTTTGAACAGTTTAAGTACGTTTATTGGAAAGTCAGAGAGCCTTTTCGAATTACCCATCTTTTCAGTTTCAGATTCTTTAATACACTTGATCTCATATAAAGCTAAGGCGCACATACTGTTAGGTTCAAGAAATTGAAGAAAAGTAAGATATAGAAAGCCTTTGCTAAAACTGGGGGGGGGGGGCATGGCCAAAAGATGCACTGTGTAAGGGTCGGTTTCTTTTTGTACTGTTAGGGTCTGATTTTGGTGCACTTCCTCCTGGGGATCCCGAATTGGAATAAACATAGTCAGTATAAAAACCCCGGTCTGGAACTCTTTTGTTTTTGTCTTTTGTTTACATTTTGAACTTGCGTCGGCAAATTGGTTTGTTTTGCTTATTTATTGATCATGTGATAAAAAAATAAACCAATCCCAAGAGAACATATTGGAAAAAATTGACAAAAAGATATATCAATACATTGTCAGACCAGTGTATTTTATACTGATGACTATGGAATAAACTGCAGGATTTCTATGTATCATATTTTGAATGACGTTTTTGATTTTTTTATCTTTAGAATATGTATTGGAAGTTGAACAAGCGATGAGAGTCATCGAATCTGTCTCTTGCGTTCGATTCGTCAAAAGAACAACTGAAAAATATTTCGTCAACTTTTTCCATGGGACCGGGTAAGAATCACATCAGACACGACGTTGTTTCAAATAGCGTTGGAATAAACACCCCCGCGTTTCACAGACCCATTGGGACCCCCTACTTACTGTGGAAATATAGGTCCAAAAGATCTTCCAAAGTGAAAAATAGCATAGAAATTCGTATCCCCACTGGAAAAAGGCCCATCCCCATTGAAAAACTTTTTGTACCCCCCAGTAAATTTTGATCGATTTAAAAGTCTCCCCACTAATATTTCGAACAAAGAACCGTAGAATTTCGTATCTCCAGTGGAAAAAAAATCAGTTTTTTAATACCCCGTTGGAGTTTATGTCTCTTTATTTATTCCCACAAGTCACTGAGACAGGGTGCAAATAACGTGTTGTGTGCTTGCTTAGTTGATTAACATTTGAGATGGTATGACACGATGTTTGAAAAATGTCCTGTCAAGTTACGAATGTTATATATCGTCCAGTGATTCCAGATTACCACATCCTCAATCAAGTCCTTTTTTCAAACATCACATCAGTGGTAAAAAAAAGGTCTCCAAAGGGTGAAACAATGCCAGTCATAAGGTTGTAGCCTTTTTTTAAATTAGCAGAAAATCACCAGCTATAAATGCCCTCTAACTTAACCCCGCTCAATGCTTTTAAAAGTGGTCTGTTAGTATCTGGTAGTAATACTAATAGGTGACCTTAGCTACATATAATCCTATATCCAATATATCCAAGGGGGGGGGGGGGGGGGGGTCCGAATTTTTAAAAAACCAA
>JAUJPO010094890.1:0-23541 GCA_032270745.1 Tiaropsis multicirrata | reverse complement strand
AAGATAACTACAGCAGCAAAATCATTGGATAAGAGGAAATCCAAATTCACGGGTTTGCAATTAAGAAAGTTACACTTCACATCAAATTTTATGTCAGGGTACAGAGATAGAACAAGGCTTTTTCAATGTGCTTTATCCAGCTTCGCTATTACATATTCCTGGAACTAACTAGCACCCGTTGTTCACAAAGAAACTATATTATTGTATTCTCCGTGTTCAAGAAGCCCCCCGGGGGCAAAAATTGAATTTTATCTGTCTGTGACAAAGCCAAGCAGTCATGTTTTTTGCTTTTGTAATTTGGGTGTGCAATCCTATTACTTGAACTAGAGCTTTTTAAATATTTCCCTACTTATAGGGGAATATTTGTTAAAACGTTTTTTTTCTTCCTTTTCCTCCTCCTTATTTTCCTTCGATGTTCGGTTTTTGCCATCCTGTATCAACTGCTGAGCATGTTTTGACCCGAAACTGCTGGACATATTTCCACCACCCAAAAACTACAGGACATTCTTTGACCCAGAACTTAAGGGGGGAAAAGGGTTATGTGGTTCTTTTTGATGAATAGCCAACTCTCAAAGTTTCAAACTCTCAATGTCAGCAAAAATATGAGGGTCTATGTAGGAAAAAGTTTAGCTTTACACTATTTTCTCTTTAGGACTTTGATGGAGTATTTTAGGAAAAACGCTAACGTAATTCAAATTCAGATTTTTAAAAGATCTTTGGAAATATGCTTTCAGTCTGTCAAACGACGAATATTAACCAACAACGCCAAGTTTGTTCAACTAATTAAGTTCCTGACCACATGTCTTGTTTGGCCGTAGGTCCTTTGAGACCAGAACCCAAGGTGACTAACAGAAACTTCTAATAATATATTTTTATCACTCCCGGTAGACACAAAGATGTTGTTTTGACGTCCAAACAACGTTGTTTAAGCACCAGAACGTTATTTAAACGTTGAAAGAACGTTGTGTGTCTGTTTGGCTTTAATTTTGTGTGCAACATCAACAATGCCCTTGTTTTAACGTCCAAACAACGTTGTTTCAACACCAGACTGTTATTTGGACGTTCAGAAAACGTTGTGTGCTTGTTAGTATCTTTTGTAAAAATAAGCAGACACGAAACGCTGTTTCAATGTTGATATAACCATGTATCAACGCCAGACGAACGTTATTTAAAAAAAAACGTTGAAAATTTGTTGCTGTACCTCATATGCAGCATTAACAATATTCCCCTTGGCAAAAGGTGCTTTGACAGTCACATTAGCTGCTATCAAATTGAACAGATTACCATAGACATAGAAATGAAATCCTTTGTTTGAAATGTCGATCAATGCTTCTGTACCGATTCCCATTAGGTTGACGTAAGCGTTGACTTTGACAGCAACCTGAAAACCAAAAAGAAGAGAGAATGGTTGAAGCAAGGAACTATAATCAAAAAGAGAAGGAAAGGCAACTATCTTGTTTGTCTGCGCGGTTCTTTGACCTTTTACCGAGTTTGAAAACGATAAACAATTTTCAATCAACGACAGTGCCACCGACAATTTATTTGTCTTTATGTTTTGGTTGAAGGTTTCAGCACCAAATACACAGTAAACACACGGGACGTTGATTTGACCTCCATGTTACGTTTTTTTGACGTTGAAAGTCGTTATTTTGACGCCTATGTGACGTTTTCTTGACGTTACTATAAGACGTTGTTTTGACTTCAATGTGACGATTTTTGACGTTAAAAGACGTGTGCTTACATATCAATTCCAGTTCGATCTTCCGGCCGCTCCTTTTATGTCCAAATCATAGATAGTCAAGGGGGGCGAAAGTCATAGAGCATTCGGCTTTTCACGTTGAACTAGAATTAACTGACGCTTAAAAGTGCCCCCCCCCCTCTTTCATTCTTTGACATTAGTATTTATCATATTCATGAAAGGAGAAATAACTTCATAGAAACATAAATTATTTTTCAAGATAGAGAAAGCAATGCATCCATGGCATTAAACTATATGTTTTGTTCTTTGTCGTCCTTCATATAACATTAAAAAAGAATCAAGTAAAACTAGTCAAACAACAAACTGTATACTTTTTGCTTTTGAGAATACATCAAATTCCAGTATAGAGAATTCAACTCCCAAGTTATGGAAGGTAATTAAAGCTGTAATTACCATATGATTTAAAAAAAATCTGAAAAAATAAGAAGCCTTTTCCTTTTATTGTATAGATGATTTCGTTTGTTTACATCTTACTTATGGCTCTGTTTACAACTCTAAAAGCTAATTTCAATTCTCAAAGGCGTTTACCATTCTTTCATCTTTTCATATTTGTTAATGACTTCTAAAACTCATTAAAAGTGTGTATCTTATGCCTTACAAATGCCTGCCATTTCTGGAAGGCAATTTATCTTTAATTATGACTTTTTACATTTTGAATAAGCGAGGCATTCAATAACAATAAACGTCACGGCGAAATCATCTATACCTGTTCATAATCAACCTCGTACCCAGAGCTCCTATTTTTCTCATTTTTCCCGCGCGGTCACCGATGGTTCGCACTGGAGATTGGTCCATAATTTCATCCAAATTTCAAGGCAACTCAATATTTTTGGAGCTGCTGGCTGGGGAGGGAGGGGTTCATGGCGATGATGGATACCATGATCGATTTTTGCTACTTAGGGAGTGGTCAAAATAAGTATCTACACCAACAGGGTGGGAATTTCCTCGTGTTTTGACGTGGCGGTGGACGGAGGATATTTTGAAATTCAAAAATCAAGTTTCGCATACCTCTTAATATCTCTCCTCTATATCTTACACAGTGATTGAAATCTAAATCTTTCATAATTATTTGTTTTTGAAAATTTTTGAAAGCGTTGACAACACATACAATATAAGGGTAGGAATAGAAAGCAAATTATATGTCATGAATGTATTTTTAGAAATAATAATTATAATTATCCAACTTATGAAAATTGTTTTATTTTATTTAAGAAATAATGAAAAATAACATTAAACAAAAAAACAATGATCAAACAAAAAAGAAATTCATTTTATAAAAGCGCGGAAAATTCTCCAAAAATGCTTATTTTGAAAGAGCCATAATTTATATTTCCTGGTAAAATATTTTTCCTATATGTTTCAAATTTGAAGACCTTGAGAAAATTGAAATGTTTTTTTTTTACAAAAACTAAAAGAAAAGATTTATTATAATAATGTATACAAAAACAAAAGATATAAACAACTTTGAAAGCAATACAATATAAATACAAAATCAAAATTATCTGCTGAACGGTCATAATTGACGTAAAAAAGAATTCGAATACTAATTTTTTAAAGAAGATTATAAAATAGTACCTTATCGGACAAAAGAATGTCGGACAAAAGTGACGGACTTTTTTGGATAGGTGACGAAAATTTAGTCCGTCGAACAATTTAGTCCGACGAAAAATTAGTCCGACATTGTTATGTCCGATAAGGTAGTCGATTTTTGGAAGAAAATAACTACCCAGCAGACACAAAATGTCTTTTTAACGTTGGAAAAATTAGGAAAGACTTTGGAAAGACGTTGGAAAGACGTTGGAAAGACGTTGGAATGACTTTGGAATGACTTTGGAAAGACTTTGGAAAGACGTTGGAAAGACTTTGGAAAGACGTTGGAAAGACGTTGGAAAGACGTTGGAATGACTTTGGAAAGACTTTGGAAAGACGTTGGAAAGACTTTGGAAAGACTTTGGAAAGACTTTGGAAAGACTTTGGAAAGACTTTGAAAAGACTTTGGAAAGACTTTGGAAAGACTTTGGAAAGACTTTGAAAAGACTTTGGAAAGACGTCTTGAACCTGCTGGGTACATGAACAATGACTTCGCAATGTCGGATGCAGAAGAGAAAAAGAGAGGATCACATGATTAGCAGTTAATTAAAACTCTACCTCAGTCACCTTTCTCATATTCTTTTCTTTTAAAAATTTTGTCTGTTTTACGTCACAAAATGTGAGCTAGCTAACACTCATTTTACGAATAAAATTTCTAATGAACCAACCTTTGAATTAACTTTTAACAGAGAGACAGCAGGTTACAAATCCGTTATACCGGACAGAAGAATAGTCCGCAGCAACCAGTTAGTGTACGCCATTACGGACACTATAGATAAAACATAACCGGAATTCAGTCAATCTCTAATATCCGTTATGAGACTGTTCCGCTTTTCTTCGCCATTCATTTAACTCGTGTTCATTTTTAGCTACAAAAATCTCAAAAGGACTTCCAGCAATGTGTTCGTCCGACCAATAGATGTTCGCGGTATATAATCCGGGTTCGGCCGGGTTGTACCGTACGTTGATAGACCTATCTTTCGGGTTGTCCCGGTACATTTCGACTTTAAAGGCACCTTTAGGGCCGTGTATTCGTACTTTCATGGTTCCTGGTCCGGCTCCTTTGGAATCGACTTGGAAGTTTCCGTTAAATTGTCCTGAAAAGACGATGAAGACAATTAAACAAATTTCCTTTTCCCATCAGACACAAAACGTCTTTACAATGTTGTTTCAACGTCTTTACAACGTTGTTTCAACGTCTTTTCAATGTTGTTTCAACGTCTTTACAACGTTGTTTCAACGTCTTTACAACGTTGTTTCAACGTCTTTACAACGTTGTTTCAACGTCTTTACAATGTTGTTTCAACGTCTTTACAATGTTGTTTCAACGTCTTTACAATGTTGTTTCAACGTCTTTACAATATTGTTTCAACGTCTTTACAATATTGTTTCAACGTCTTTACAACGTTGTTTCAACGTCTTGACAACGTTGTTTCAACGTCTTTACAATGTTGTTTCAACGTCTTTACAATGCTTTAACGTTGAAAAGGCGTCAAAACAACGTTGAAACAACGCCTTGCGTCTGCTATATTCGTTATTTTTTCTCTTTTCTTTCTAGTATGTGGTCAACACATTAAGAACTCGACATCCGGTTTGATCTCGCTTAAACCAGACGGTGGTTACGATTTCAATCATTTATGCGAATGGATAATCGAGTTTCCTGTGGGAAAGAAAATCTCTCTTCACACCAAACTCTTCTCCTTGGAACCTCGCTACCCACAATGCAACTTCGACAAACTTGAAATACGAGATGGCCGAAACAATGATGCGCCGCTGATCGGCAAATTTTGCGGAATCACCAAACCTCCGCCTATTCAATCTTCGACAAACTTTTTGTATATTCGTTTTGTTTCCGACAGATTTGATGCTGGCAGAGGCTTTGCAATAGAATATTCAGAGGAGCCTGTTGGTAAGAATTTTATTATTCGCCGTTATATTGACAAGACTCTGATTTTCAATGTTTTCATCATCCACCGTCCCCCAAGCTTCAGTGGTTAGATTTCCGCCTGCTTTGGGGCTCTTCAACCATTGACATATTTGTGGAGGGGACTTGAAAAAGTGTTTTTAACCTTACTGCCAATATATTATTCTTTGCCACGGAAAGTCATATGATATGGTTTTCAACCAATCAGATTTAATTGTCGCTGGGGGAAAACGAACACTATGGTTTAACTCACTAAAAGATTTTGTCTACTGATTACACATAATTAATCTTTAGTTAGTGTTTCCCCCAATTGTGACGTCATGCCGTGGCAAAGAATTCCCAATTGATTGTAGCACTCCTTGTTATGTTTGAAATAGTGTGAGAGGTCGTAGGTTCCTTTTCCGCTTGATTCGTTTCCTTTGAATGAGGAAGACTGGGAGGTATATTACGCTAGTGTAGGATCTGTCGATTGGTCTCACTCACAATAATAGTAACAGTTTTTTCTCGTGTTTTTTCTTAAGAAGAACGTAAAAATCTATATTCGTCCCTTTGAGTTTTCGGAAAGTCTTGAGTTTCCATGGTTGTTTGCCAGCCACGGTTCTAGGGCGAACTATCGGCGGCCGCGCGGAAGAATGAGAAACAGTAGACCAATCAATGTTTACGTGAGTGTCGTGTCTATATTGTGTCAGAAAGTTTATCGCCCTGGGTACGAGGTTGTCAACCAACCAATTTCACTTGAAGTGTATAATTTAAAATATATAATGTCTTGTGCCTGCTGGGCTGATACAAGTTTAATTTGATTCTCGTGTTTACTATAGCATGTGGAGGAAAGTTAACAATCGAAGAAACAACTGTTTTAACCAGCCCCAATTTCCCTGAAGATTATGGATCAAACAAAGATTGTGGATGGCAATTGAACGTTGCTGTAGGGAAAAGGATTGAGATTAAATTCAACGAGATATCGGTCAGTAAATCATTCTTTTCGGATTGTCCTGACTATTTGTTGGTCTATGAGCAAGCACAACCGGATGAACATTACAGACGAACTAGGTAAGTCCTTTATACACATGGGAATAAAAGCAGGTTAAAAGTTTCGAGTAGTCGCATATTATAACTGTTGTCATATTATTTTGTGCATAACCTGTGCATTGTAGTCGTCTAAATGCTAAACTACGGATTGTGTGCCCACCTCAGCCAAACACTAGACTATCTTATAGTCCAAGACGAAATCTATATCCCGAATAAACTCAAAGTAGTAAAACTATGTGCGATATTCAGCAGCTTTACCCTACCTGACAGTATACTCAGTTATGTAATTTTCCCGCGATTGTAGATTAATTTTACGGACGATAACATCGTCGAAAGCAGACACGAGGCGTCCATTTGACGTACATGTGTCGTTGAAAGACGTTCTTTTGACGTCCATTTGACGTCAATGTGTCGTTGAAAGACGTTCTTTTGACGTCCATGTGTCGTTGAAAGACGTTGTTTGGAGGTAAAAATGACGTCCTGTCTTTACCTGTTATAATATATAAAAAGTTTTCTTTCCTGTAGATCAATTTGTGGAACCTTGCCACCATCTCCCATTACTTCAATCACAAATTCGATGTATCTTTTACTTCACACAACTGAGAAACCATTAGGGTTTGGTACACGAAGGTTCAACATCACACTCAATGTTGTACAAAAAGGTACACAAAAAACTTGCAAAATGCTTCTCTTTTTTGTTTTGGGGAGGGGGGTAAGAATACGATACAATACAATCCTGGATATTTTTCAAAATTGGCAATTATTACCCGAGCGAGAGGGCCGAAGTCTGTAATTTGCAAATGCTTGGAATCTGATTGGATAAAAAAGTGACGTCAGTGGGCAATTACAGAGCAGTAATGACTTCACATTTCATGTAGTCAAAAGGTTGCGATTCACAAACCTTAAAAGCCTTTAATTGGACAAAATTACCTTGGAAATGCACATTTGGGACAAAGCACGGGTAATAATCTAATATAATAACTACTTAGTCTTGCATTACATCGACAGTTATTATAGGGTTAATAATCACCGAAAACACAACAAGAAATGTGTCCCCTTAACCTTACTCGATGCTTTTGAAAGCGGTTTGTTGGCAGTTAGCACATGGTAGTACAGCAATAACTGACCTTATTATCAACCATGAAGCAAATATCAAATTTTGAAAAGTTATTTTGTCCGAGATTATAAACTGTTAGTCGGAAGAGAAAACATCGAATTTCCTTTTTATTGCAGTACTGTAAGATAAGGGTTCATTTTTTTGGCAAAACGTATTATAGTTGCAATTTTTCTTAAAGCTGGCCCCTGTTAATCCCTAGACGTCGCGAGTCGCGTTCGTGTCCTGAAAAGTTAGTTATAGGTACCACAGTCTTTTTAAGGCTAAATAAACTGGATGCTTTTATAGAAAGAGTATGAAAAGAGCAAACAGTAGCAAACCTTTTGTCTATATCTCACGATACTAGCATCGACGGTCTTTTGAAGTTTGGATTTTCCGTAAAAAAAATCGTGCAAAATGGTCGTCTATTTCAGGAAAGCGCTGCGTTGGCTAAGGGTTAAAGTACGTTGTAAAAAAGGTTGTCACTAAAAACAGTCAATATGTAGAAACCATGATGATACCGTTCTGGTTTCTATATGGGAGGATATTTTACTAACTACGTATCATTCTTCAACAGACTTTAATATTTATTTTTTAGCTTGTGGAGGGGAGTATAGAATCGGAACAAACGAGACAAAACAACTGACTCTACAAAACATCGAGTCAAGTGAAACATGTGAATATCTGTTTATGGCACCTCCTGGAAAACATGTCTCCGTGAAAATCAAATCCATGTCTTTATCGCCAAGAGAGCAGGATGGAAACTGTGGAAGGTAACTTTATGATTTTTTTACAATTTCCACAGCATATTATAATCTTGTTTTGAAACATATCGAATTTACTACGCTACAGAATTAATCCTAAATGAGTGATTCTTAATTAGATATAGTAGATAGTAAGTAAGGCCGGTCTCCACTTAGCGTGCGCAGCGGTTGCCTTCCATGTTTCTCTGTTCTGATTGGTCTCGGAGATAACATTACGTAACAAACTGAGTCTCTGATAGGGTCTCAAAAGCTATGAGAAATTTGAGAATTATTTTCCTTCTAGTCTCTGACAGGGTCCAAAAATAAGCCAAATTTGACAAGAACTTGTCAAAAATTATTCTCTGACAAGGTCCACTTTTCGACCTCCGGATGGCACGTCCTCGTCGGTCGTTAAGGTCAGCGGGAAGGGGCTGGGACTGGGAACCCCTGAGACGTGACGTTGACACTTAAACCATGAATGTCCACTTGTGGCACTGAATCAAACAACATTTTTTTAACCGTTTGAATTTATTTTTTCATTTTAGCAACCAAGTGGCATTGAAAGATAGCTATCAAAGCGACGCACATATTTTCTGCGGTCGAGAAACAACACAATTACGCGGAACTTGGAATTCCCTTTTCATGGACTTGAAAGATGTTCAAAATTCGAATGAAATTGAAATTGAATATTCCACTATTGAAGGTAGGCTTGTCATTCAAAATATTTTTTAGCTGAAGAAGATACGCAGGTGTCGACACTTTTTTAAATTTTCAAAACATATTTTTACGAAAGATTTATTTAAAAAAAATTGATATCCTATAAGCTAAAGTAAAAAGCTACGTAAAAATAGAACTTATTGGAGAATCAGATACAGCGTTCTAAAGTTCTTTCTGAAAATCAGATTAGAGACAATAAACCTGTATCCTTCCTGTAGAGGATGTAGATTTGCCACCCTGGCTATCCGTGCTGAAAATTTCGAAAAAACCCTGGATATCCTAGGTCTCCAAATTCTCAACCCCTGGATATCCTATATCCTCAACATAGAGGGGCGACGGATTTTTTCTTGAAAAGCCCGATAGATGTTTTAAATCCGCAATCCAATCATCAAATTGCTCTTCCCAGTAGGCACGGAACGTTGTTTCAACGTCAGAACGTTATTTGGACGTTAACACAATGTTGGAACAACGCTTTGTGTCTGTTGGGAAATCCCTAAGGAGATACATGACGTCATTTCAACGTTCTTTCAACGTCAAAATAACGTTCTGACGTTAGAACAACATTTTTTCGACGTTAAAGCAACGTTTTGTGTCCGGCGGGTAACATTACATAACAGTATCACGATTCTGAATAAGAAGTTGTTCTTTCTCGTTAACGACGTTGTTGTCAACCATCATTGATTTGTTTTGATTGAAATCACCATGACTACCACTACCATTACCGCCCTGACTGCTACCGCCCTCGGTGTCTTCACTTCTCAAATCGTCACTCATTTTATCCACTTCTTGTTGTTTCTCCATGGAAACTAGCTTCAATTCCGGTGTCATCGTCCAATCAAAATCCACATCTAAATTAGAAGTGAATTTCTTCGGTAGAAATGGTTCTTCAGATAACAAATGGTTCAAATCATTCCATAGTTTTTCATAATCTCTTTCCACCTCACATCGGACCATGCGCATCATCAACACTTTGAAATCCTTGGCCGCCTCTGTTTGAACTTGTCTTCGGTCGTTTGGTCTCATATACACAATAATAGCAGAAAGAATGGTGGTCAGTGCGGCCACGCTGGAGACAACGAAGCCAGGGATGCTATCGATGAGCGAGCAGAAGGTTGTCGTGGCACCCAACAATATAATGGTTAAGCTGAAGGAATGATTTCATCGGTCCCAATACAACGATGCTTTCAAATGACTTTTACTTTTCGACTTTGTAATTTTGATAAAATTGTTCCAGTTTTTCATTGATTCCCATATCTTGTAATTTCCTTATGATTCTGACGTAAATATAATGAACGGGAAAAAAATCTACCGTCTGATATGCTTAGTACTGGTCATCGACAAATGAAATGTTTTTTCGGAATTTCTTTTTGATTTCCCTCAAAGGTGTGAACGACAAAAATGATTCGCTATGATTGTAATAGCCTTTTGTGCACGATTTTGCAACTCAATAATTATTTATTAATATCAATAGATATATTATTTCCAATTATTGGGTTTTTTTGAGGAAAGAAATTGTGGGGTGGGTGGATGTGCCTGGGGGTAACATGAGATTGGTTCTTGTCTGGTGGTAAATTTGTCCGGGAGATAAACCTGGGTGTCCGGCGGGGATCAATTAAACGCCTGTCCACGAATAAAACTGCTGTCACAAATGTAAACAAATTTCGTTGAGTAAAAAATGAGAAAAAACCTATAATCCTCACCCCCCTGAGATCCTCAGCAGCACAATGTAACACTTCCAAAAAGAAAGCTCCGACAAATTTGAAAATAATCCTAAAAACCACATTTAAATGAATTGTACTCCTTAAATCATATTTCTTTAGGCTGTGTTTATTTGAAAAATGCAGTAGATTCTCTGCAACTCGAATGGTCATCGGAAATAAGAAATTGTTCAAGTTATGACCATTAATATAGTTTATTCATTTGTGAGAGTTTCTTAGGTGAATGTACAATAAAATGTGTCCGAGTGATTGACACATTGGAGTAACAGAGATTTCTGCTGTAATGAACATGAAATGAACATATGAAATGATTTTAATCTTTTTCATAGATTGTGATGTCACATACACGGAAACTAATGCACTGGTGACGTCACCAAACTACCCATCTTTGTACCCAGACCACTTGAACTGTCGTCTCTCAATCCAAGCTCCTTTTGGAAAGACTATCTCCCTTTACCCAGTTACCATGGATACAGAAATTTTCCGTGGAAGTTGCGTCGATAAGGTGGATATTTATAACGGAGATACAAGCGATCCCGAAAATCGCTTCTCAAACGACACATTTTGTGGAACCAAATTATCTCCATCGTATACAAGTTCAGGGACACAAATGTTGATCACTTTTACCTCAAATTACGGAACAAGTCATTCAGGATTTGCTTTCACATACCTCATACATTCTCCTCAAGGTAAGAATGGTATTTATTGCTTTTAAAGAGCCCTCTCTCTGTGTCACAGACACGATGTGACCTCCCCCAATGTCAGGCATAAGATCTTAAGTTGAGAAAGAGGCTTAACTAAAGTAATTTTAGTCCTTTTCTATTTCTGGTTGCAAAATGACTTCGAGAGAAGCAAGAATAATTTAGATTTGAGATCGGATCATTTATTCGCTTTGCGGAAAATAAAAAAACAATTTCAAACCAACTTTTTTAATGTTTTTTTCTCACAGAATGCGGAGGTGATATTACCGGCACCGAGGGCAGTCTGTCTACACCGAACTACCCATTATACTATACTGCCAACTTGACTTGTACTTGGAAAGTTCAAGTGAGCGCAGGAAAACGTATTGAAATAACTGTTTTGGATTTCGAAAGTGAAAGTCCTTCCATTGGAGAAGATTGTTCGACTGCCGATTATCTAGAGGTAATTATATTTCTTGTCTATTTGGTTACAACAGGAGAAGGTTTTTAACCCCATTTCCTCAACTAAAGACAAACCTTTATTAGCATCTCCCGTCAGCAGCCTTGGACTGACTTTCAATTAACTAGACTGACTGACCCAATTCCCCTCACATGGCATTGGGTTAACCTGGGCAAAGGTTCATTCAGTGGGAATCGAATCTTGGTCTGTCGTACAGGAATCAAGGTTGATGATCACCACGACACCTTGTTCTTTGTTGCCTCAACCTTTAAAGTATACTGTTTTCTTCAACTCGATCAACAAACTGTCGGTAGAATTTACGTTGTCCCGCGTAAACTACGACATTTGATTGGCTTGATTTTGCGTTCTCTGGCCACCGTCTTTCTTCGGTTTATCTCTCTATTCTTTATGGCCTGACAGAGCGAGTACACCGAAACTGTACCTGGATACTTTTTTATTATGTTATCTATTATGGAAAGTTCAATTCTGCAATATTTTTCACACCATAGTGTCACCAATTATTGAGAGTTTTTGAGTGAAACACCTCTTTTAAGCTTGGATAAGGCTATTACCGCCTAACGTTACTGGCATTCTGCTGATTAGTAAAGGTTTCGATTTACGAGCTTGCACCGCCATGTTTCATGTTCGAATCCCGACCACCTGCCAGATAGTCTCAGCATAACCATTGATATATAATCTAAGTATAATAGAATAAATATATCTTAAATATGAATTATTATTCTTCTTTTAGTTCAATGACCAGAGCAGGGGGGAACTGATGGGTCGATACTGTGGAACGTCAGAACCTGCTACTCGCGTGACGTCATCAAACACTTTACAAGTCAAATTTATTTCCAATAATGAAGAGAATGACTTCAGAGGATTTAGATTGACTTTCAAAGAAATTTAACAAATTTGTTTATATTGTATATGCAATTTTTGCACCATTTTTTGTAGTTTTTTAGATATTTTAAGAAATTTTGTTTTTTATCGCAATCCAATATTCATATTATTTTTATAATTAAAATTGTATCAACATAATTTCATTCGTATCGTATTTAAAGATATGGAAATTTTATGACTTAAAACCCTTTTGGATTAATTCGATCTTTGTTTGTCCAAACAAAGTTCTGAAGAATTGAGAAGATGAAATCTCTCTCGAAACATATAGCCGAACGTTAAATCTCATATTATCCAAGACACAATATGTCTATTACCACTGTATCGACAAACTCAAACGTATTTAAATTAACGTTTGGATGCAATGTTGGAAAAGAATGTTTTGATGCAACCTTTTGTGCTTGCTAGGAAGTGTTCAAAAAAATAACCTTTTCTGGAGAAAAACGCTAACTCAAAACAAAATTATTATCAAAGGGTGAATGGGTGGTATCTGCGATTATAAAAGGGTTGCTTTCAAGAGCACCTGGAAATACGCTGTAAAAACTAGTACAACCTCGTACCCAGGGCGATAAGCCTATTTGCATCTCATCATTTTCCCGTGCACCCACCGACCGTTCGCCCTGGAATCGAGGTTGAAACTAGTACACATTGATTAGGGTCGTTTCGAAAGCCAGGTGCATATTGTATATATCGTTGTTTTATAAACAATGCAACATAATTTATGGTGCTTGCTACTCTAGCTTTGATTTGAGTGAAATAAATATTACAGACGAACTTTTGGGTGACTTTTTTTTACACAACACCTGCGTTCGTTCAGAGCAGAGATGGCATAGGAGAGTTTCGAATAAAAATGAAAATCACGTGATCACGCTAATAATTTTAGGCTCAATCAAGATTTGAAGAAAAATATAGCATGACCAATCGAATCTCATCACGCACTACGCCCAACCTCGTTGCCCGCCCAGCCCAGTCTTTTTTGACGCTTTTGATATGGGCTCGAGGGGCGAGATATTGTAGAAATGTAATTGTATCCATATTCATTATATAATGTCGAATAGCTCCAAAGGATACCCTGGGGACGAGGTTGACAAACGCCATGTCATGCGATGGGTTTGTTTTAAAAAAATCACGTTAAAATCTTTTCTTGATTGAACCAATTTCCCGCCCCTGCTCTAATCACCACCCTTTTAACGCCTAAACACCGCCATTTTATTACAAATCATACTGCGATCGGATTGGTTAAGAAAATCATAGCGCGAAGAGATTTTCAATGTTTATGACTGTGGTCACACAGGAATCGTTAAATTAGTAAAATAGGTGTTTATTCCATTTCCCAAATGACATTCATACTGATTTAAAAGGGTCAAAAATCTAATGGCTGAGTTTGAAACTTATCCAACCTCTTTACAACTTTGCTTTTTTATGAACTTGAGTCTAAAAGCTATATTTTACTTTTTTTAAATTCTTAGTAAGTTTGACCATATATTTGACTTTACGATGAAGAAAGTTCAACGCTCCTCAGCCAACAGCAAAGACACCACCAAGAAAGAGAAAAAACTTGAAACTGGTGCCTTATCACAAAAAATTATGACTGGAAGTGTTGTTAAGAAGTATGATGAACTCATTAGATGTACCAATGTACTAACAGAAGGAATAGAAAGTGGTAAGCAACTTTTTATGACACAAACTTAGCTGCTTTTTTATTTTTATCAGATTTGTTGAAATTGATTTTTTGTATCTTCATACAGTTATTCCAGTCTGAATGAGCTGAACTAACTTACCTAATATAATTTCAACAAACTTTTAGGGTAATATACAGACAGTCAGAGAATATTGGCAAGTTTTTGTCCTCACTCGCATCTTGCACCAGTGAAATAATTTTCAAGAGTTGTAAAAAAATAATATAAATTGACCAATTCTATCCAGTGGATCTTCTTTTCTTCGTTCTTAATCAGTACGGCACTTTACCTCGATCAGACGACATTAGGCCGATGGAATTTGCATATGAGTTTAGCGTCAGCCGCCTGCATGTCGCAGCCGAATGAATATTATTATTTACAGCACTCGCGTAACATCAAACCAAAATGTTTCACTTTCTCACGGTCTTTGAGAAAGTATAACTTTTGTTATGTTTATGCTAGCGCGTTCCAGTTTTGACCATTAGATAACACGTGATCTAAGCTTTTCAGCAGTATATAACACTCGGACTCAGGCTAAAGCCGCTCGATAAAATAACCAAACGCTTCGGTGCTACATTTCGAATTTTTTCCATGGTGTGACGAAAATATTTTTCAACGAGCGATCTTCTAAAGTCTTTGGAAATGGATGTAAATTGAGTTGGAAGCTGAAAATTTGTATGTTTATCAGAAAAAGGGTGAGGAATTCGAATATCACATTCGCTAATTCTGGTTCTTTCATTTTCATGTATTTTTTTACACTTTTTTGCTTCTTTCTCATGGGAATGTATCTAAAAAAAAAATTTATTTTTACCGATGTGGATTTTCATTTGATTTGGGGTTTCATCTTTCCAAAAAACTTATTCTTAACCCTGAAAACTCAATACATCCATTTCCAGAGGCCCCTTGAAAATGGGTCCTACCACTTTTTTTGACTCATTTCAACCTTTCTCAAGCTATTTTTCTTCAAAAACAAAAATAACGCAATGCAATGTCTTCTTTTTCAAAAAAAGATATATATTTCATTATTTCAATAAAAATAGTATAATATTTTACAAATCTTTTTAAATAATAAGATTAAAGGGCCATCTAAGAATATTCCCTCCAAATTTCAAGTCTCCATCTATAATAGAAAAAAAGATATAAAAAGTTAAAGAAGCATGATTGGGAAAAATATTTTTTCCCACTTTTGACACATTTCCGGAATTTTTTCAAACTATTTTTCTAAGCAATTTTTTGACATTTTTGGACAATTTTTCGACACTAAAATTTAAATATCTTTACAACCACTTATCCAAAAAAAGTCAACGACCCCTCATTTTTTTTCTTTTTCAAAGCTCTACAAGAAAGGCTAAGTTTTGAAAAATAAATGAAAATTTGAAAAATCTTCTGGAGTGGCTACTTGTGGTTCACGAAGCGTTTCTTAAATTTTGGTTCGGCCAGTCCGATGTAAAATCGTTCTCCATAAGTGTTGTATACAGTTTTTAAATTTTTATATCTGTGACTCTGAATAATGTCTATAAAAGTTTTCAGCTTGACATCAACATTCAAAGACAATAGCAATAATTATTATGGATTACTATTTTAATGATTCGTATTCTTAACTCTGAATTTTCAGGTTACAACATATACATTAAATAAGTGTGTATCACATATCCTCTTAAAATGGCTACTACGGTCCCAGACAATATTGTTGAGTTTGCTGAAGTTTACTCGAAAGTTAAATCTTCGAGTGGAATCGATGATACTTGGGAAAACATTATTCGTTTGTTCGATGTGAATATCAGCAGAGGTCAAATGGTTGTTCCTGAGACGTTTTATCCAAAAGTTCAAAGATGGTTTGCTCATTCGGAGGATCAAAGTCCAAAAGATGCAATAACTAGAGCTGAAAACCAATCCATAGGTAAGCGAGTTGTTTTTATTGAACTATTACGCCATGATGTAATGTAAATAACATTAATTTTTAATTTCTAAATTTTCAAGGGCAATATTTTAAGTTTGATTTTGCACTATATTAAAAGCTAATTGGCTCAAACTTTACTAATTGAATGGGTATTCGCTTGATCTCGCAAGTCAAACTACTAGACCAATACTATTACTCAATTCTACAAACTGAATGATTGATTATTATTACGGTTCACCTTTCATAGTGCGTGTGGTCAATAAATGGACATTTAAACAAACGCTTTTCAACCCTATCCGTTCAAAAAGACCATTGAACAATAACAAGAATAACGAAGCAGAAGAAGATGAAAAAGATGGTTTGGCAGCCATCCCATCTTCTTGTGATTTCTGTTTAACACAAGATTACACTGCTATTGGTAAGACTTCTCTAAACTCTTCACCAAGTTATTGAGGTATTTCCAGTGGCGGATACAGAGTGTTGCTTTTTGTTCATATTCCTTATATTTGGAAGTCAACACTCTCCGTTAAAAATGTTGATCACCTTCTGTGTCCGCCTCTGATTTCTCAAAAAAAAGTGTACTACGCCACTGGCTATGGAAGAGTTTAATGAAAATTAAAGAGGTTTTGTAACGTAGTTCTTCGGTGTATCACTTTACTCAAAATTGCCCCAGTGAATGAGAAAACCTTAAATGTCATCTTTTTCTTTTGTTGATAAAGTCGATTTCATTCTAATTCTTGCTTTAGATTCCTGGGGAAGAATTGAGCGCAAAACGGCAGTAACTGCATCCAATTGTGCAAAATATGATGCTTTCCATAGTTTAATTATCTTTAAAAATCACCATCCACTGAAATATTCTCAGGTTTGTTGCTATTGTTTTGTAAAGATATAAAACAAAATATAACCAAATCAGTATTTCCAAACAAAATTTTCTATTATAAAACTACGACTGGGGTAAGTTTACTGGCTACGTTTTTATTCCATCAATTTCTACATTAGAAATGACAAATATCTAATCAACTTACTTTTTCAAGCGTTTTACCTTAGTTTTCGAAACTATCTTCTTGAGAATTTTACTATAAATTGCTCTTTTTTGTAGGAATTACTGACAGATATTTTCAGTATATGTCAAGAATGGTTTTTTCGTGCCAATGAAACCAATGAGAATGCTGTTTACCCGATGTTTTCATGGAATTGCCAAGGGCGAGCTGGTGCTTCACAAATCCATGGTCACGCTCACTTGTTGTTAGGGGAAAATTTCCCTTACGGTAGATATCAATATCTACAAAATGTGGCGCGTAATTTTCGTTTGGCTAACCCTAACAGAAATTATTTCTTGGATTTAATCTCCACTTCAAAAGCGTTGGGACTCGCTAAATCAATGGGTGAATCGACAATCTTGATTAATTTGACACCAGGATTTGGTTACGATCTCATTGTTGTTTCATGGAATTTCGACCAAGCTTTTCAAGATGCCATGAATGAAGCTATAAAATTGCTGACTCAGCGCTTCGGGTCACAAACGTTCAACATAGCTATCAATTTTCCTCCATTAGAACAAGGCAAAGTCCGAAATTGTTTCGATGCTGAGCATTTAGAACAAACTTTGTATGGTGAATCTGCACCAATGCCATACATGGGTTTCTTGATTGACCGTGGTGATCCTAGTTGTGGTACATCTGATATGTGTGGACAAAGAATTTTGTTGGGGAATAATATTGTACCTAATGACCCATTCTATGCTGGAAAAGTTTTAACTGAAAATGTTCAAAATGGACATTGATTTTAGGAAGCAATTTTAATATATCGGCTTGTTGGAATTCGTGGCTTGGATCACGAGATTTAACGTTTGGTTGTTTTTTGAAAGTTACTTATCCAATCATTTTGTGATCCAAGCCAGGAAAATAACTTCCAACATGTGTTTCACGAGGTCTACATGGCGAGGTCTCCATGGCGTTAATATTTGCTTGTGTTGTTTTTTTTAACAGTTTTTAGTATTTTTAGTACTATATTTTATTATATATTATTAGATTATGATTGATGGGGCAATTTCATTCTGCGAATTTTAACCATAATAGTGGGTATTAGATGTTTTATGGCTCTCAATCAATCAATCAATCGATTTTTTTTAACTAGACCTGCATTTCTTTGCGGTTTTTTGAAACGATAAATTTTCAAATGAACTTCGTTAACATTTTTTAATTTAAAAGCTTCATACAGGACCATCTGGATTTTTGTTTTTCTTTAGTTTTATATTTTTATAATAACCAGAAGCGACGTGTTTTTTATTTAAAAACTATATATTCGACCTCACAACAAGAGGTCATCATCAGAGTAAAAATCTATGACAAGTGTATACGTTTAAAAACAAAATCTACAAAATTGAGTAAGCTGAAAATGGTAATAAAAACGATTAAAAAACAATGCGTGAAAACGAGAAATGATGCTAAGGGAAAACCAAAGGCTATAAAACAGGCTATGTTAACAGGCCACAAACAGATTACACTCGATGATGTAGAATTAATTGCCAATGGGTTTAAACGAAACGATACGCGAGAATTCCTCATTATGGAACAAAAGCCAACATTAAATGTACAAAATTTATTTAAAACAATTAAACTTTTTACGTTTTTTCGTTAAACTTACATAACATTTTTTTACATGTAGGAACGCAAGAGTTATTCGCAAGCGCGTCGAAGATGCAGAGAAAGACAGAGAGACGAACGCCACTGAAGACAACAAGGAGAGTAAAGATGCAACGAAAGAAGACGACGATACAGCAGCGACGGATGATAAACTTGTGGAGATAAAGAAAGAGGAGAAGGATGGTAGCGAGGATGGAGACAGTAAATCGAAAGATGAGGAGGAGGCGAGTAAGGATGTAGAGATGATGGAAGAAGCGAAAGACGAAAAAGAAGAAAAGGAGAAAGAAACGGATATCATTATGAATGATGAAAAGCCAGCCAATGAGTCGATCGACGCTCCTCAGGAGAAAGGCTGGTAAGTTGAAAGGCTTCAAATCGTTTCATTTCATCAAGTCATTGTTTTTAATAATTATGTCAGAGAGAACCACAAGAAAATCCCCACCCCCGACGGTAGTTTTGGGCTCGATGATGTCATTTTTTGGTGTCATTTGAGTCTCGTGAGACATAATCACCTTGATAATTGTATGAAAACGAGGCTGTCGTTGTTCGTGACGTAATTTATGAAAAGGTCTATTGACGTGTTTTTTAACTATCGTCTATCTTATTTTTAACATGAAGATTTGTACGTTGTTTTTTCTGTTTTTTTTTTACAGCAGTGAAGAAATGTTCCCTGATGTCGTAATGCACAATGGGTTGGGATGTAAGATCAGTATGAATTCTTATAAAATCAAATATGTGTCGGGAACAAGTGATTTTATGTACCGCAAAAACTCTTCTTCCAAAAGTCAAAAGGTAACTTATATTCTTTGAATCATGTCAAATCAATTGAATGTCCTAAGAATAAATGCCATCTTTTCAAGGTCAAATTTTTATTGGGAAATTTTTCCTAAATACATCTAAAGAGACTTAGCATTATTCAGACTGAGGCTAATAAAGACTTGTAAGAATATGATAAGAATATCTTAGGATGATTCCGGCTAAAAAGTATATTCATCATGAAACCAAAAAACAATATTCTTATAAGAAAAAAGCGTGTCCATATTTGAATGTTGAAATAAGGTGAAACTTATTTTCTCTTGTCTGTCTAGTCACACCCGAAGATCAATTTGAAATTACACAACCAATTCGAAAACCAACATTCAAGCTGGCTCCATGAGAACACGACGCGCGACCAATGCCACCAGGCAGAAGAGTGGCTGATCGGAAAAGGAACACAAACGGAGAATTTCTTACCCTGTTTAACCACTAAAGATTCGGGGCGCGTTGGTGGATTGACCGTCAATAAGTATTCAGTTGTCTACACCAAAGACCTTAGTAAGACACCGGTAACTTCACCTAAACCACCAAGTTAGTTCCGCCGTCATAAAGATGTCTGTTCTTTTTTTACTATCACTTTACGGTAGTAAAAACTACAGGCGGACACTTTGGATAAGATGATTGTTGCATCTTTTGCAAAATGTGGATTCGTGGTGGTTTTTATCTCCTTTAAAGAAAATAATCACTGAATTCATGATATCCATTACGTAATCTTTTATACGGAAACATTCCAAAAGGCCGGGTGTTTGCCACCAGTTTTATTGTAATAAATTCAAACTAGTTGCAAACACGGATTTTAAGGATTACGTAATGGATATCATAATTTAAGAAAGTTTTAAGTCAGAAAAGAAAAAGCATTTACGAGTGAATTGAGTTCTCGTTCTTAGTGTTTAGCTTTTTTACAAGTATGAGAAATACGTCAGCGGGTCTTTTTTAAACTCATCCAATATGTCTTGAAATTCGGCCTATGCACAGGTTGGATTCATTTTTAAAATTGAAAATAATTTGTAAAGGACGATGATTAAGAATAGTTTTCGTACCGAGACAATTTCATATTCTCGTAAGCGTTATGGGGAAATGAACTTTAATTTTCCCAAACATCTATTTATTCTCTAAGAATTTTCACCAATAAACTCAATTTTTGATATAGTTTATGGAATAGATTTTTAGGAAAAAATGGGTGTGTTTTTATTTATACTGAAGTTTTTGTGTAAATAGCTTCTTCATTATTACTACATATTACATTATTTGTAAAACCTAAAAAAGCATAGTTATAGATTTAATAAATAGTGACAGATTATCTTGAAATGCGAAAAGCAGTCGCTATGGACAGATAATCTGTAGAAAGGTGCCAGAAAAAACAATACCATATTGTAATGATTCTTATAAAAAAACTGCTTACTGCGGTGGCACTTTGTTTTTCCCAGACACCTTTCCCAAGATTTATAATGAAAATACAAAAAATTAAACGTACATATTCTTATACAGTTGTCAATTTCTTGTTCTGTAAAGACCATAGGATGTTTATAAACTGTTGAAAATTTCGTGTGGCAATTAACATAGCTCTGAAGATAATTTTGTTGAAATTTTTTAAATTCCTGTCATCAAACAAGAAAAATACTTTACCCTGTGTGTGTATTCAATATCCCTTTCAAAGATGTAATTTAAATCTTCCAGCTATTGTTAAGTGTATTATTTTCAAATGACCTTAATGATTATTAGCTGTCACTTCTATATTGGATTAAGAGAGTAACATTGCGTTGACATAAAGCTGACAAAAATTTGTCAACGTTGAACATTGTTTTAAGACTTTCTCTCTATTTGAGTTGGCACACACAAATTTCAAAGAAAATTTCCGAGTATACATCGTTACATATATCTTATATACCCCTCCCTCTCTTCTCATATACTTTGCAAATCTTGGAAATAAAAATATAGTACATTTTATTTCCAAGCACTTTCCTCTACCACCGTTTTCCTCTAAAATATTGAGTTTCAATGCAGTGGTGAAAATATAAGGCTGTTAAGGCTAAAAGGCTGTTCTGAGACATTTTTACCTTTTAATAAAATAAAAAAAGGAAAGTTTTGGAGATGAATTTTTACAAAAAATAACAAAACATTCGAATAGAGAATATTTTGAACATAATAATGTAATGTAATTCATTAACAGAGCAGGAGGCAGTCAAATTCATTTTTTCGCAATTTTTCGCTGTTATTTTTTATATTGAATTATTTTAATTCTCAGTAAAAACATGGTCACAATATTGAATTTTAAAAACTCAAATTTGTGGTAAAAAAGTGCTTGAAAATTTCTGATTTTAAAATAAACAAAATGATAAATTCAGGCGAAGTCATTTTATAAAAACTGAATATATATAAGTACTAAACAGCTAAAAATACAAAAAATAATCTTTAAATATTTATGAAAAGTAATACGATAATTATACAATAATAACTGGTTTGGAGGTTGGAGGTCAATATTTTTTGTATTGATCGACAAAACAGTTATTATTGTGTTTATTTACTGGCGAGCCTCTGTTGATGCTTTCGATTACAAGAAAGTGACATTCTTCCCTGTTTTTTCGCTATTTCTTTTCGATGTTTTGCATGCCCCCGATTCATTTTGGCGTCAACCCTATATAAGAACTGTGTTCAAACTTACGAAATATTTCAATGACACAATTTCTATCATCGAAAACATTTGTGAGTGTAGCCATTTCCTTGAAGTGGTCTTTACCGTATTATATTGACCGCTTGAGAACCAATCAAAAGAAAAGAGCGCATTTGACTCGTATTGACCTAAAACCAGTTAATAATTGGCGATATGAACGGGATTCTTTGTATATAAAAAGTCGACTTTTAAAGGCGAAATTCAAGATATAACACAGTCTTTTTTATCTTTTCCATCCTGTTGGTCGACAAGTTTTTCCATATTGGACGAAAACGCCAACGATTCCCCTTTATTTGTGCTTTTCAATTCTGATCTTTCTTGAGATTTATTAAAATCAGGCATTGTCTTGTTATATTTGTAAAAATCCTTTTCTCTGAGATCACCTTTTTTCTTATTCTTTTTCTTCCCAATTTCCTGTTCTTTTTCTGTGCCAATGTCATATTTGGCACGAAGTCTACTTCGAAGTTTTTCTCTTTCCCTCTCCCGCTCTGAGTACTGTTCCTCGCGTTTTTCCTTCTGTTTCAATCGCTTCTCGCAGTCTTTTTCAATCTTTTTGTCCAGTTTTCTTTGTTCTTCTGGAGAGAGTTCATCCGATCCTCCATCGTCAGAAAGTTTGCATGCTTTTTTTATTGAAGCAAGCTTCTTAGCAGCAACAATGTCTGTAAAAGTAGATGCCATGTCGCCTGCTTTTATCCTTTTGCCTGAGCAGTTGAGCAGTTGCACCACTGAGTCTTTGTTTACAAAAATCTCCGTCCTTTTACACTGATATTTTGAGGAATGGCTTAAATGAATCGGCTATCCTTGGTTGAACGGGATCATTTTAATTTCAATCATTTTATCCTATGTGTGTGTGACCACGATCAAAGAAAATTCCATAATGGCTACCTCCGAGAACAGAAAGTGTATCTTTCAGTGTATGAGTACGAAAAAGTTGGATGCCCGAAGAACATGAATGATTGTTTTGGTTATTATTTGTGTATAATATATATAGTCATCTAAAAAGGTAATTTATTTAGAATATATATTGGCTAAATTTTAAGAATAGACCGAGTTTGCAAACATACCGGTACCAAATAAAAATGTTTGTTAACAAACAAAACGGCTTTAGTTTAGAGCTTTGACAGTCATGCTCATGTCAACTTGATAAAAAATAAGATTCAATTTTATTTGCCTATGTCCTCACTCCATGAAGGAGGAACTTCAAATGAATTCCTTAT
>JAUJPO010094779.1:0-23544 GCA_032270745.1 Tiaropsis multicirrata | reverse complement strand
GCTTCTGATTGATGTCAATCTATATCCTTTCACATCTTCCACATCATATTGAGCATTATAAATATTTTTGTTGTATTTGAGTTTACATACATTATATTTTATGATTATGTCAATATTTTGATCAACAAGTGTCATATTGTCAATCTACGGCGTGTTCTATTAAGGGGTCATAATTGTTCATATTCAGAATTGCAATAAGACCAGAAGTGCCGATTGGTGTTTTCATGTGGTATTGATTTTATTTCTGATACCCAAACAGGTAGCCCAATTGGGGATCCAAATTGGGTACCCAACCTTTTCACACAAGCCAATTATTTTACCCTGTGTACCATTAATAGTAATTTTGATACATTTGGGTTCAAGAAACCTTTTTTATAAATTTTAATGCTTTTGAGAACTGACTCGTAGAGATTACTTTAATGGTTCTCAATGCATAATTCATTCAAATGCTTCTTTCTTTTTCACAAAAGGGTAACATGTCTTCCATAATTTCACACATTTAATAAGTGGAATTTTATAAAAATGCCTTCTCTACTTTTAGTATTCTTCCTGTCTTGTTTACAAAAGCATGTCACAAGAGGACAACAAGGTATCATTTTTAAATCTTAATTTTCCTTTCTAGTTTTACCCCACTCAGATATAAAATAATATCTCAACCATGGAAGGTTTTAATCACTATAATCCACTTGATGGATCTTTCTTAAGGATTAAGGATTTGTTGTCAAAAATGGACACAGAGGCAAAATAGTGGGAAACCCTATCCAGTGGATAAGGTACAGATCAGTGGCTTCGACAAGCTTTGAACATTAGATTTTGACATTCTACACCACATTTATATAGTTTTAGTGATATTTAGGTAGTCTCTTATTGACACTATTTTTCATTTTTTGATAATGATTAATGAGACATTCTTCCAATTTTTTAATCAGATTGCTTATTTTGGCCAGAGGAAGACAAGGAAAGCAATTCATATCAAGCAGAGCCCTCATACCAACCAAAAGACGATATAGACCACAATAAACAATATCAATATCAAAATCTTTATTCAAGAGATAACACTGCTGATACTGGCAGAGAGGATGACTTGAAAAGAATCACAGAAGATGACAATACCAAACAAAAAAGAGCAGAAATATTACGAGTTTACGATTTATACAAAAGGCATTCACTGAAGGAAAGCTTAGACTCTCTGAAACATAAGGTTGACGGACTAATATCAAATCAAGATACCGATTACCGAAGCCAACCAGAGGAAAGCGATTTAGATTCAACAGTTAGTGTTCAAACACTACAAAAAGCGATAAAGTTGCTGAAAGATAGCATTAAAGTACACTCTAATCAAGATCTTCAAGACAAAGTTAGTGAAAACCAACAGAAAAAGTCAATAGATAACCATAACCATAACAAAAAGAAAGAACTTCGTTCCAAGGAAGAATTGATAGAAACAAAAAAAACATCAAAATCAATTGGCAGAGAAGAAATTGCTGTTCCTGTTTATACTGAACTAGATAAGAAATCTACAGGTATGTCAATATTATGAATTGTAGATGAAGATATGTTGCTGTTATGAATGTATAGCTAACCAAAAAATATGGCTTTCCTGCTGCAGTAATTGTGGTTTATCTTTAAGATGAAAATACTAGTATGTCTGAGTATGTAGTTATTGTCAAAATCAAAGGTCTAGAAGTCAGTTTGACATTTTGAGTTTTTTTTCTAGTTTATAAACAAAAACAATTTCAGAATTTTAGATAATTGACTTTCCATACAAAATTCTAAAAAAGACTTTAAAAATACAAAAATCTTTCATTATTCCAGAAGAAAGTTCCAGTCAATTGGTGATTGAATTAGCCAACAGGTAATTATTTGTTTTGACTTTTTAATGTTGTCTCTCTTAAGGAAGGAGGGGGTTAGTTTACGTAATAAGTACTAACCCTATAATAACTGTTTGGGAGGGCATTACGGGAGAATAATGACCGATGTCAAAGTAATGCCCGAGCTTGCAATTACTGGCCTGTAATTGCCCGATTGACGTTACTTTAAACCAATCAGAATTCAACATTTACAAATTATAGAGTTCGGCCTTCTCGCTCAGGTAATAATGTGTAATAGTGTTGTCTTGGCTTTCTATTTGTTTTTAATTTTGCTTTACCATATCTTTTTTAGGTTATGTGTCGTATCTGATTGAAAATGAACCGGATCTCGTTGAAACGGCTATTGAAGACAGTGATGATTTTAGGCGTAAACTAAGTAAAAGCCTTTTAAAGTCTCCACCTACAAGTAAAATTGATGTTGCACGTGCTGCCGAAATGATTATGAGTCGATCTGATTTGTCACAGAGGGGCTACAAAAATATTAAAAAGATTTTTCATACTCAAAATGTTGAATTACCTTCCTATGAAAATGTCCAAAACTTTATCAAAGAGTTGGAATTAGGAAATGTTGTGAGAGCATTTTGTAACTGTCCGGAAGATGAATGCTTATCTTGTGGTTGTGACATGAAAAGTACCTTCGACTTTGTTTTGAAAAATGCATTTTGGTTTGATACCATGGTTTTCCCTTCCACTCAAACTCAAGAGAAATTGTTTTGTGAACTAAAGAAATTAAATGACTCCTTATATGGGCATTTGGATCCTTCTCTCAAAACACTTTTTTTGAGACTCACAGGAGACAATTTTAGAGCTGCTTGTAAATTCCCTACAGAGCAGGTATCATTTCCATTCCTCAACAATTCTGAAATGCTCCATTCCCCATATGGTCAATTTCTAGTGTCCCTGTTTAGAGGATCAGAATCACGACATAATGTTGAAGTACACACAAAACTCCATTACACTGAAGTTAAGAGTCTTTTATTAAACGGTTTTACACTAAATGGAGAAAAGTTCAATGTTATTCCTTTTTTGTGTGCTGATCTTTGTTTTGTGAAAGAAACTTTAGGAAAGTGTTCTTGTACCAGTCTGTATGGATGTTTTTATTGTAAAATGATCATCCATGATTGGGACAAAGACAGACCTATCGATGATGATGATGAGACCGAAGAAGAAAAGCAAACACGATTAGAAAAAGAAGAGAAGGGATATGAACAACGTCAACAAACAATTGCTGACATTCTTTTTGCAGGTTAAAAAATGTTCAAGCTGACTCCTCATAACATTATTATAGATCCTTTTCATCCCATTAAGTTTACACGTCATAAATTTTTGCTTTATTGAATACCTTAAGTGGATTAATTTTTGCGGGGACTATATTTCACGAGTTTCACAATTTTTAGGAAATTCACAAAATTTAATTCCTCGCGAAAATTAATTCTCTCTCAAATTTTACAGAATTTTGAAAATGGGGGCTAGAAAATAGAAAAAGATTGATAAAAAAGTTAACCTATTTGCAAAAATAAGTTCTCGCAAAAATTTAGAATTTCGCAAAAAAAAGAATTTCACAAAAAATAGTTCCCACAAACATTAATCCCCTTAAAGGTAATAAACTTTCTCAATTATGCCTTAGATTTGTTTACTGTATATATACTTTAAGGTGACGAAGCTTACAACATTTTGGGTGAAGATCCAGACCACTCAACAAAACTTTTTACGACTTTTCAGCAAAGCCATTATGGTCAGTATGTAAGTAAAATTTTAGTTTTTATAAATGCCCTAAGCTTTTGACAAGATATTTTTGGGTCAACAATAAACCAGTTATTGGATGTGCGTTCGTTTAATACTTAATTATTTTATATTAATCATTTCGCTAATTTTAGGCCAAGCCACTTCTTGATTGCATTGAATTGCGTCTTATTGTACCCTGTGGATTGCATCTCATATTGGCACATCATCGATACCTTTGGAATTATATGTTTGATATCATCACAGATAGAAAGCAAGAACACACCATCGCAGATGCATTGCGTCAAATAGGATGCCGCTTTTTGGCCCTCCAAATCGAGTCATACTTCAAAAGGTAATAATACTTTCTGTTTGTGGCAGTGAAATGTTTTTTTGAACACAAAATTGAAAAATTGATTTAGTTGTTGATGACCTCATGGTTAATTGGAATTTTTTGATCACATTTATGTTGTTAAGATGGAGATTTGGGAATATAATTTTTTGTCATATCTTGTGTTAACTGTTGTCAAACAAAACTTTTTTGTCAAACTTCCTTCTCCCCAAAAAATAATTTTTGTTATACTTTAGCAAAAAGAAATACTACGATGGTAGTACAACTTTAAAAATGATAGGCAGAGACTGCAAGCAGTTTGAAGCAAATATAGAAAAATTTGTATTGGTTTTCCTAAAAGAGGGAGAAAAATTTGAAGACAAGAGCTTTCATAAAATGAGAACAGTCACAACACTCTATCGCATGTTCCGTGATCTTGCCCTAGAAGTTTGGACATACCCCTCCTGCCTGGTTGCTGAAAAATGGCATCCCAATATTGAATGGTTATGCTGCGTCAAGACTTGTCAGAGGCAAGGATGATGTCTTTAAGGTAGACTTAAGCATTGAGAAAACTGGTCTTGGACAACCCTTATTTAAAGCTACTGCGTTTAAGGTGGACAGTAATGGAAATGTTTCCTCAACCTGTTCTGTTCATTGCTCTTCCATTACACCGACACCGGTCTCAAATGATATCTTGAAAGATCTTAACGTAGCTACAACGAAGAAATGGCCAGGACCAAAGTTTTTTGGCTTGGATCGTAAGGATGTTTTGAAAATTTTGAGCAGTGAAACTGTGAAAAACCAGCACAAGAAAAGAAAGAGTATTCCAGATAGAGAATTAAGTTCATCTTCAACAGCTACTTCTCAACAAGTAAACAATTCTGAATTAGAGAATTATAATTTGAATGAAAAATTGGCGTGGCTTGGTGTTCAAAGTTTTGCTCAGATTGTAACAGGAGAATTTTCATCATTTTATGAAAGATATCACAAAGGGGTAAAGTACCTTTTACGGGATGGCTACTTGTCGAATCGTGGAATAGAGACAGTTTCAGGAAAACATGTTTTGGTAACTTGCAAAGTCAAAGTGAATGGAAGTCTTCCGTTGTTTGTGTGCGAAAGTGAGAATAAAACAGTAGAAACAGAAAATATAAGTAAATCAATGAACTTAATTCTCAAGCATATTGGTTCAATAGTTGGAAAAAAGAACTATTCAGGTCAAGAGTTTTTTGGATTTTATCGAAAAGAAGTGTTTGCTATCTTAGCACATCCTGAAAAACTAAATAAAGATAGATTTGAGCAACCCCTTAAGGACATAGCTAATATCAGACACCGAAATGCAGGGCCAACAGGAGATTTAAGTAAAAAGTCAACTGCAGCTCGCCGTAACCAGAAAATTGATACCGTTGTTAAATACGCAAGCTTTGGAGACGCATTAAAAGTGAGTTTAATCCTACAGCTTGTAAGCTTTTAAATTAGTATTCAGTATAGTGAAGAAGCTCCTTTTAATGCTGTTGGTCAATTTTTAACTTTCTTTGTTACTAACCCTATAATAACTGTTTGGGAGGGCATTACGGGAGAATAATGACCGATGTCAAAGTAATGCCCGAGCTTGCAATTACTGGCCTGTAATTGCCCGATTGACGTTACTTTAAACCAATCAGAATTCAACATTTACAAATTATAGAGTTCGGCCTTCTCGCTCAGGTAATAATGTGTAATAGTGTTGTCTTGGCTTTCTATTTGTTTTTAATTTTGCTTTACCATATCTTTTTTAGGTTATGTGTCGTATCTGATTGAAAATGAACCGGATCTCGTTGAAACGGCTATTGAAGACAGTGATGATTTTAGGCGTAAACTAAGTAAAAGCCTTTTAAAGTCTCCACCTACAAGTAAAATTGATGTTGCACGTGCTGCCGAAATGATTATGAGTCGATCTGATTTGTCACAGAGGGGCTACAAAAATATTAAAAAGATTTTTCATACTCAAAATGTTGAATTACCTTCCTATGAAAATGTCCAAAACTTTATCAAAGAGTTGGAATTAGGAAATGTTGTGAGAGCATTTTGTAACTGTCCGGAAGATGAATGCTTATCTTGTGGTTGTGACATGAAAAGTACCTTCGACTTTGTTTTGAAAAATGCATTTTGGTTTGATACCATGGTTTTCCCTTCCACTCAAACTCAAGAGAAATTGTTTTGTGAACTAAAGAAATTAAATGACTCCTTATATGGGCATTTGGATCCTTCTCTCAAAACACTTTTTTTGAGACTCACAGGAGACAATTTTAGAGCTGCTTGTAAATTCCCTACAGAGCAGGTATCATTTCCATTCCTCAACAATTCTGAAATGCTCCATTCCCCATATGGTCAATTTCTAGTGTCCCTGTTTAGAGGATCAGAATCACGACATAATGTTGAAGTACACACAAAACTCCATTACACTGAAGTTAAGAGTCTTTTATTAAACGGTTTTACACTAAATGGAGAAAAGTTCAATGTTATTCCTTTTTTGTGTGCTGATCTTTGTTTTGTGAAAGAAACTTTAGGAAAGTGTTCTTGTACCAGTCTGTATGGATGTTTTTATTGTAAAATGATCATCCATGATTGGGACAAAGACAGACCTATCGATGATGATGATGAGACCGAAGAAGAAAAGCAAACACGATTAGAAAAAGAAGAGAAGGGATATGAACAACGTCAACAAACAATTGCTGACATTCTTTTTGCAGGTTAAAAAATGTTCAAGCTGACTCCTCATAACATTATTATAGATCCTTTTCATCCCATTAAGTTTACACGTCATAAATTTTTGCTTTATTGAATACCTTAAGTGGATTAATTTTTGCGGGGACTATATTTCACGAGTTTCACAATTTTTAGGAAATTCACAAAATTTAATTCCTCGCGAAAATTAATTCTCTCTCAAATTTTACAGAATTTTGAAAATGGGGGCTAGAAAATAGAAAAAGATTGATAAAAAAGTTAACCTATTTGCAAAAATAAGTTCTCGCAAAAATTTAGAATTTCGCAAAAAAAAGAATTTCACAAAAAATAGTTCCCACAAACATTAATCCCCTTAAAGGTAATAAACTTTCTCAATTATGCCTTAGATTTGTTTACTGTATATATACTTTAAGGTGACGAAGCTTACAACATTTTGGGTGAAGATCCAGACCACTCAACAAAACTTTTTACGACTTTTCAGCAAAGCCATTATGGTCAGTATGTAAGTAAAATTTTAGTTTTTATAAATGCCCTAAGCTTTTGACAAGATATTTTTGGGTCAACAATAAACCAGTTATTGGATGTGCGTTCGTTTAATACTTAATTATTTTATATTAATCATTTCGCTAATTTTAGGCCAAGCCACTTCTTGATTGCATTGAATTGCGTCTTATTGTACCCTGTGGATTGCATCTCATATTGGCACATCATCGATACCTTTGGAATTATATGTTTGATATCATCACAGATAGAAAGCAAGAACACACCATCGCAGATGCATTGCGTCAAATAGGATGCCGCTTTTTGGCCCTCCAAATCGAGTCATACTTCAAAAGGTAATAATACTTTCTGTTTGTGGCAGTGAAATGTTTTTTTGAACACAAAATTGAAAAATTGATTTAGTTGTTGATGACCTCATGGTTAATTGGAATTTTTTGATCACATTTATGTTGTTAAGATGGAGATTTGGGAATATAATTTTTTGTCATATCTTGTGTTAACTGTTGTCAAACAAAACTTTTTTGTCAAACTTCCTTCTCCCCAAAAAATAATTTTTGTTATACTTTAGCAAAAAGAAATACTACGATGGTAGTACAACTTTAAAAATGATAGGCAGAGACTGCAAGCAGTTTGAAGCAAATATAGAAAAATTTGTATTGGTTTTCCTAAAAGAGGGAGAAAAATTTGAAGACAAGAGCTTTCATAAAATGAGAACAGTCACAACACTCTATCGCATGTTCCGTGATCTTGCCCTAGATGTAAGGTGTAAAACGTATGATAAAGATAGACAACAAACTTTTCAAGACCGCACAGATAAGTTTTTTGTAACATTCAAAAAATACTCATTGGGCAAATGCACCGGAAAGAAACCCTATCTACATATCCTGAGAGATCATATTAGCAAGATCATGAAATTTTATGGTGAAATTCTTGGCTGGGGATATGGTTATTTCTCTTGCAATGGAGGAGAACACTTGAATAAAGTAATAAAAACCCTCGAAGTTGACAGTACTAATTTGGATAAAGATCGGTTCCTTACTATTACAAGAAATCTTCGTGTAAGACAATTTTATTACCCTGATAGCATTTTCTCGTCAAACACAATAACTTGCTCAAGATGTAACCAGAAAGGACACAACAGAAAAAACAAAAACTGTCCGAATCATCCTGACCAGCCACAACTTAACAATTTTCCTGACTCTGAAAACGAAGATCCAACCAATTAAAAATTATTTTCTTCATTTTAAACATTGTAATATTCCAAATTTTTTTGTTTCAATGATATGTAAAATGTAATTTCAAATTACATTTCAGTTAATCCATTTTCCTCATATTTCTGTATTTCCCTGATCTAAATTTCATGGACAAGGTGTTCTTTTGCTTTCGAGAAAAATGTATGTATTGCTAGGTATTTAAAAAAAAATGGGTTACATACATTATGGGTTTTGCATAAAAAGTTTATTTTCACAGAAAATTTTTTTAAGTTGCGGAATGTTCAGGTTCGAATCCTGTGTTATGTAATGCTTTATGCAATTTTACAGGTAAGTTTGGTAATTGGCACTTTTCACCTAACAGCCAGCAACTCCGCAACTTAGAAAAAATTGTTTTCACCTGTATTTTTTAGGGCACTTCCTCTGTTTCTTTCTTCATTATAATACCTGCCACGGCCAGTGTTTGAACCTGGATCTCCTATCGAAATAGGTGTTTTACATTAAACTAACGTGGCAATAATTTGTGATTTTTTTACTGAAAAAAAATATTTAGAGCAAAGAAATATTTAATATTATCAATGACCCAAAAATATCAGCAAGCTGATCGGCTAAAACGAGTGCGATATATTTTGTATTTTGCATGTAAAAACATAAATAGACGAAAAGAGATATTCAAGCACAACAAAAGAATTTTTTGAGTGACAGATAAACCAGTTATCAGACGCAGGCTCATACAAAACGTGAAATATTTTACTTGTTTCCAGTTTTTCTGCAAGGCTCGGAAAATATTACAGAAAAATCTCAGAACTCGTTTATGTATAAGGTTACCTCTTTGGACACAGAAAATCACTCCAGTCTTGACGTATAAGCAACTTGGAAATTTTTATAACACATATTTTTTATGGTCGGTAAAGAAAGATTATCATAAAAAAATTGAACCAAAAAGGAAAATGAAACGTATATAATCTTTGCAAATTTCATCAACCAAAAAGAACACAGCAAATATAAAAATTGACCATAATGACAACAAATCTTGGCCTATCAAAATTTTTAAAATGGAAAAATAATAATAAACTTATGATCTTTTCAAAAAACTGCATTACTATAACAAGAAGTTGTCAATAAATTAAAATACCTACTGACATAAACAAACTCAAACCAGCTCAAACTGTTACTGTCAAAACGTAAAACTTTCCCTTTCGTGCAAAACTTTCCAGACTGCTTTAACCCCTTCCGGACGGAAGAAATGGACTTTTTGAAAAAAATCTGAATATTTTGCATGACATCTTGCACATGCGAGAAAGAGCTAACGAGGCGTATATATGTAAACATTGTATAGACCACGTGTTTAATAAGATTAGTACTTCCGAAACAAATATTCAAGCAGAATAGAAAAGTGCTTTGCTTTTAGTACGTACCGTATTCTACAAAGTTTTTACAAATTTTATATCTACTTATTTTATTATACTCATTAAGTTTTGAAGTATGGCTGGCAAAATGCGCCGGAAACTTTCACAGAAACAAATATGAAAATTATTACGTTTTGTTAGGGTGTTGATATCTGGGTATAAATTTTAACTGTATAACAAAATAACAAGAGAAATATATGCTGTATATTCAAAAACTCACTTTAGATCATATCACTTTCTGTAATTGCAAAACTTCTTGTGTACAGACCAGACCTGTTGAATACTGCCGTGCTGAATGCTACATCCATTATTCCATGGGAATTACTGTTTTTTGGTTTGAACCCTATCTTTATTTCTCTGTATCTGCACATCTGCCCATTCTTTACCTCAGCTAACCGACCCTGAATATATTCCATGCGACGAAATCGAAAACACTGTTTTTTTATGTTGTTTTCAAACGGTTTGTTTACATAGATCATATTGCGAGAACCTTCAACAGAGGCAAAGCAATCATCAGGGTGAATTTCTTTGATACGATAGTTCTTTCCATATACTACAAGAAAATCTCCCACTTTCAAACTATGTCCAGCTTTTACACTTACGAAATTAAACCCCTTTGAAACTGTGATATTAAATCTTTCCAAGCGCTCTTCAAGAAGGACAGCAGGGTCGAACGGTATCAAATCAGTCAGTGGAATAACATTTGCTTCGTCATCATTTGGAACAAAAACTTGGTAGACTTGTTCTGACTCGCTGCTTTCTTCATGTTCTTGAAGAAACTTACAAATTGGAAAAACTATGTCACCACGACTCAAGTTGAAAGAGTTGATGGCAACAGTCGTGTAATCAAAGAAATGTCTTTGTGTTCATTGAATTTGATACAGCTTTTATCAGTAAAAATGTGATAAGCCAGTCCCATAGTTTTTATTTCACCCTCCTTAAAGCAACTTTGGAAAGTTCTAAGATGAGCTGGGTAACTTTCAACTCGCTTGACTATGTCAAGGGAAGAGCATGCTTTAAAATTGTTACGATCTCTTATTCTACTTCTGACTTGCAGTTTGAATTCCTCACAACCTTCGAGAAAAATTTGCTTAAAATCCATGATGCACAAGAAGAACAACCAGACGACAGCCAGACAGACAAGTTTTTTAAAAATCAAACTGAAAATCAAATCCAACGGCTTTGCCGAAAATAAGTTAAAAGCGCTGACGATGCATTTTTTTTATTTTCTGCCGTGACCGAAAAATGCTTTTTCCCGCCGAAGCGCATTTCATAGTTCCGAACTCAGATCGCTGTGTTGTTGACCTTTAAGTAGCTAGAAGAAAGAAACTAGAAATAGTGTTTGTTGGTTCAATAACCATGTGAACATTGTTTTCCACCATCGATGGGATAAAATCATCTGATTCATCAGAATCACGAAAATATCCGAGTATCATGCTATAGTCAATAACATTTTGATCAACTTCAGCTGAGGTAGCTTCGTTTGTAGATCTTGGACTTGTGGTATCTTGTTTGGATGGATCATGCACTTGACTGATGTGGCGTTTCAAGTGCCAATTGGTTTTGAATGACTTTCCACATTCTTCACAATTCGTTTTTTTTTAATGTTCCCCCTTGCATGTAGCAATGTGTCTATTCAAACTGTCACGCCGAAAAATGTCTTTGAACAGGAAGGACAAGTAAACTTGAACAACTCTTCTTATGTCTATGGAGACTTTGTCTTTGTTTAAAAGACTTGAAACAACTTGAACAATTATAACTTTTTATTTTACTCATGATTTGAATTTCTAGCTAAAATATCAAAATTTATAACTAAAATTTATCTTAAAAAAACTTATAGTTCTTATACTTAAAATCTGTAGGAGTAAGCCACAAATTATCCCTTTGGGCAAAAGATTAATCTGTATTCATTTCTATGTTTGTCTAAATACTGCCCTCCTGTATCCCTGTATTTGTCGACACGTTTGTAAAAATAGAATCAATTATAACCAGGTTGATGCATACAATTTTCCCCAATTGAAGGAAAAGTCAGCCTCAAATTATCACTTGCATATTTGAGTTAGCAGGCGAAGCTCATTTTTATTTTTTCATTTTTCTGTAGAAGACTTTATGTACTTGCCTAGGCATGCCCAATTTTTGCAACAAATGTTCGAAAGAAAATAGACATTCAAAATGTAAACAAAAAGTCGAAATTAAAACAAATATTCGAAAGAGTAATGCAATGACTTCAATGTTTTTAGAAAATAAGAAATGGTAAGCCACTTCATGTCTCTAAGTCAAAAATAAGAACATAATACCAGAAAGTTGTATGAAGTTTGAGAAAATAAAATAAAACCTAATGAATAATTAGACAGCCTATTTTAAAATATTCAAATAATGGTGTCAGCCTCGTGTAGTCACATGGTTAAATTATTTGCTAGCAAAAAGTGCTGTCGACCACACATTATCACTTACCATTCTGCACCAGTTAGCTGTACTTCAATATTAATTGTGTATTTTAAAATTGAAACAGACATAATTGTAACTTTGCAGTACTCTATTTTAAACATACACGTGTTCCCAAAATACAATTATTTGTCAGCCTCAGAGTATCACCTGGGGCCTTTTACCAAAATATTTAGAATGAAGGTGCTGTCATTACATATGATAGTAACTTTCGCAACAATATATAGATTTTTGACCATTTTATCACATATTCTTCAAGTAAACCTCAAATTTTCACCCCCAAAACACAATGTTAGCCACAAAATATCACCCATTAACCAAAAATTCAACCCTTTTTTGTTCATTTGGAATTTTCACTGGCTTTGAACTCCCAGGCTGTAAGCCACAGTTGCCTTCCAAAGTTAAGGTCTGGTGTAAGCCACATGTCAATGTCAGCCACATAATTTCACCTGGTTCAAAGCTTATTATACAGAGATCTAGAGGAGATTTTGTCACCGTTTTTTTTTCCCTTGAAATTTTAATCTTTTTCCTTTCAAAGGATATAAAATTCTTTTGTCAGCCACATCATTTCACCTAAGGTGTCCTTCAACAAAGATAACATATGCAAAATGTCACAAAACAAGGGTTTATTTTTGACTGTGTTCTAAAGGTAGTAAGAAAATGTTACGTACCTCTTGCCCCCTCTTGGTCGATCGTTTGTAAACCATCAGGCCCAACAAGAATGATATCTTCCTGCATGTCACTCACTACCTTTGCTTGTATGTAATTAGCATTTGCTTCTTCTTCTTTGAAATGACGACCACTGTATGTCTGTTGTGTTTAATAAAGTTATAAGGTTTTCCTTTTGGGCTGAAATCAGCCCGAATGACTTTAACTTTTGCTAACGGCTTCTTGCTACTGCTACTCAAGGAAACTTCCTAGGGTAATTGTGGTGTTTGCTGAGATGATGATGCTTGGGGTGTTCTCCAAAGACTACTGATTTGTATAGGTTCTGGTACCACACATTGGCCCAAGACATCAAATGAATGATTATTGTTGTAGGCATTTAAGTCGAAAGTACCATCATTTATTGAAAATTCTAATCCTTCGCCATATGATTCTTTCAGATAAACATTGACAGGATCGATCTGAAGTGAAGAAAAATTAATAAAGTTTTTTATTATTTAATAATTCATTTATGAAAAATCCGTCTGAATAATACAAGATTTTTTATACAAATGATATGTTTTTTTTCGTTTTAAAATGTAGATTCTTTTTTTTTATAAGAACAATGAGGCTCAAAATGGCCAAGAAATAAGAACAATTTAAGATTAGTTGCGAGGCTTTAAATTTTTCAAAAACGGTAACGAAATAAGAACAGTTTGAGCCTCAACTCAAATTTACTGGTTCTTATAAAAAAAGAGTGTAGTCTAAGAGTGTAATCCTTTTTCAATTCTATTAGCTAGAGGACAGAATCTAGTGTAACTGAATCAATTTTCTTGTATTTTCGTTCACTCAATGTCCAAAACAAATATGACCAAAAAAAGGTCAAAATCTCAAAAAAGTGAATTTATGCCATTTTCTTTACTTTCAAGTTCAACAGCTCTTCCATAAGACCAAATTTCGAAATACTTTCTGTTTCCTCTGGTTTCAACTGTATGCCCATTTCATTTCCATCAAATCAGGTCAAAAATTAAGATTTCAAGTTGAAAATAGAGGATGCAGCCCATTTATTTCGGATATCTCCGACATTGGCACTTATTATGGGTTAAAATAATAATATACAGTATAGAGAAAATAAAAAAAAACCATTAAAATGAAAAGGCATAAGATTCCAAGATGGCCGTGTGATTATTCTTAGGACATTTTTAACTGTCTAATTTCATTTTGAATATTCTTATAAAGTACATTCTTATAAAAAAAGCTTTTTAAAAAGAGAACAAATTATCTTAGAACATAGCATAAAAAGGCTGAAAATACCGAGCATAATTTCAATATACTGAGACATTTTTCGTATGAATTTTAATTGACATTACTACCATTTTATCTTTAATTTTGAATAAATTTTGTTTTCCAGACAATTTTCGGCTTTCTGTGGAAGATTTCCAATTAACAATTAATTAAAAAAGAGCCATTTAGCAGTTTTCAAGCAAAATGTTCTTCAAAAATTATTATCGGAAGGCTTAAAATATTATGTACTGTACTGTAACTGTACCTTAGCTTTTTTGATTTTGGAGCCTTGCCTTTGAGTGTTATTTTTGTTGTTATAAAAAACATGATACTTTTTGCTTAGCTCGCTTCCCTTCCCCTAAGAACCCCAGCAAGGCAATGTTTGAAAATAATATACATTCCCTCTGAAAACATATTTATTAACACAATTATGTTTTACCAGATTAAAAAATGACTGGAAAAATAAAACTTCTTTAAAGAAATCTTCAAATGAAAAAAAAAGATATAAAACTTACGTTGAAGTGTCGGCCAATGTTTTGTTGTATTAGTTGGTTTGCTCTGAGGGATATTGAAGTGCATCCCTCTCTCACAAAATTAAAGGCTTTCATCTTCGCCAAGACTATTTTCCACAGCTCAACGTTTTGAATGTCCAACAAAAAAATTACAACTGAACCTGCCTGTAATAATTACTCATAAGCTCGTTCTTATTTTCTCTTATGATAGCACATTGGCTGCTCATTTTCATTCTATGTTTTTTTCCTTCGTATCAAGTAAAATAGCTCTATTGTTTTCTCTTTCATTAAAATCATACATAATAGCCAGCGAAGAAAGCCTTTTTATATAGAAGAGTAAACTAAAATTTTCTTTTCTTATTCTTTTTTTTTATAAGAACCAATTAAATGAAAATATTGCGAGCTTTTATGATATAATTTAAAATGTCAGCCTTCTTTTTGGTGGTTTTTTTCACAAATTTCTTGCTCTGACTTTTACTTACTCTTTTCTTTCCGTTTTCTTAGTAGAGAACTTTTCATCGATAAAACTACAGTTTAGTAGATATTGTTTTAAAAAAAGAAGAAAAACTCTAGCAAAAAAAAAAATTTATAAGAACTTTAAAATGCGTGCACATTTAACGTTCTTGGTTTGTATTAGTACTTTGTAAGAAAGTTATTTAAATCTGTTTTCTATTAAACCAAAACAATGAGAAATAACCGTTTTTTATAAGAATGATTGTCTTCCATACAGAATAAATATTTATAACTAATCAGAGTTTATTCTTATGAAAAAGCTTAGATTGGCTGAACAGGTATCGTCATAAAACGTACAATGTGTACACAAATACTTTACATTTTTGACTCTTGACGTTTGAAATCTTTTAATTTCATAAGAGCTGTCACGTGCGTAGCACATGATTAATGGGATCGGACAGCTTCGCACTATAGATACTTGTTGAGCTAATTTTGAATCAAAATCTGTCGAAAGTTTTTCATGAAAAATTATCACTTTCTATATTCAAATTAATTTAAAATTTTAAAAACAAGATTAGTTTTAAATCATGCTGAAGAGATTAAAAATATCTCAATTTTTTATTTGTCTTTAAAAAACTAGATTCTATTTACTAAATAATTGATATAAATTTCAATTTTCTAATATCTACTGAAGAAAATTAAAAATTGAATTAATTTCAATTATCAATTTTCCAATTTCAAGATTTTTTAAACCAACAATTCATATAAAGAAAAACAATCCGTGTATCAAAAGTTTAATTCAATTTTTTTGTTAAAAATGAAACAAAAAATGAAAAAAATCAATTTTCGTTTTCATTTTCAAAGCGAAAATTGAAACAATAACGCATTTTTCAATTTCTTATTTCAAAATGAAAAATGAAATTCAAGCAAGAGTTTATTGGGAAAGTTAAGGCAGGTTCCGGTGCCCTTCTTTTCCGGACAGTATCCTACCATGTGTGTAATTGCATGTAACCCCCGCATTGCCACAAAAGTATATAGTTAAATTTTCAATTTCAAAACAAAATCAAAATACCAAAATCAGTGTATCGAAATTATAATTCAATTTTCCTTTTAAAAAGGAAATGAATAAAAAACAATACCTTTTTTATAAATCAATTTCAATTTAAGGTCAGATTTTTTTAACTTAGTTGGAAATCGATTGGAGTTATCGTGACCGGGAAGAAAAAAAGAGATCACAAAGGAGGAGCAATAAACAGGTTTCTTTACATAATGTAATAAATACATCTGACGTCAATTGACATCTTGTCGCGCCGTTGACGACGCATCTGATTACGTCACATGCTGCGTGTCTATGGTCAAAGTATGACTAGACTAGTAACTAGTCATTAATTCAACACAGCACGCTACGCTAACAGCAATTCACTACGTTTGCCCTCTGAATATACAATTTACCACGGTAAAATGTAAAATCAGCCCGCTGTGTGAGTTTGGTACAGGCCAGATCTTGTACGCGTTTTTTTTATAAGAACATAAGGCTTCGAAAGGTCAAAAAATTAAAAACATATTAAGAACATTCGGAGGCTTCAAGAGTATAAAAATAAGAATTTAACCAATTACAGTAGTTCAAGGCTAATTGGTGTAACAATTCGATTGTTTGTTTGAAGCCAGCCACCCTCGACTCCAGGGCGCCGTAGAGTGGGTCCGTTGACCGTGTAAATATACGTCCATCAAAAGTGTCAATAGCGTTCGCTGGTCAGATAGGCCCTGGAGTCGAGGGTGGACTCAAAAAGTGAGGAAAATAGTGTTTAAAGCCATTAAGTCCCCTATCAGCAAATTTTTGAGGCTCAACTTAAAAGCTTTGATTAAGAACATTTTAAGGCTTGAAATAAAAAAAGCTAAGAACATTTTGGCCAAAAACGGCCTTAAAAAGTGTTTTTAGATTCACAAAACTATTTTTAAAACATGATTTTTTGACGCATATTTTGACTTTTTTGCCTTAGGTAAAAGATTAAAAATGTTAACCTTGCCTTTACCGATTCTTGATTCCTATTTCTTACTTATTTTTCTTTTGATAATTTTATCTTTATGTTGAATAGGCTTTTGTTGTCTGATTATTTGACCTTCAATGTTAGGTAGGTCCATTCAGCATCTTGGCTTGTTTTTTTTAAGGCGAGACCAATTTAATTAGTTGTTTTACGGGCCCGACCGACCCATGCCATACCATATTTTTTGAAAAGTGAGATAAAAATAAAATGGAAAGTGAATGTCACCATGAAAATATAAACGACTGGATATGCCCATCTCCTTTTGTTTCTTTTGTTGCCGCCCAGTTCAAAGCTTACGATTAATAAAAACCCAATTAAAATAGTTCTGAAAGGGCTTGCAAAATGTTTGCAGTTGACACAAAAATGTTTTGCAAACATCATGACAAATTTATAAATTAATTACTTGAACATTTAGCGGTTTGAACAGCACTTTTTACATTTAGTTGTACATTTTAAATTACTTTTATGATTTGAAATGAAATTTTTATGATTAAAAAAAAATAGTGCATTGAAGTTCAAAGATAGTCCAATAAAATTGTCAAAGTTGGAATCCGATACTCTCTAAAACTATTCGATACTTCGGAAGTTTGATAAACTGACGGGACAATTTGTCTCTATTATCTATATAGTGATAGAGATAAACCAGTTGAAAAGAGTTCAACAACAGAGAATTTCAACAGAGAATTAACAAATTACTCCAATGAGGTACCTCATCAAATTCTATTGTCTTCGGTTACGATTTAAACGTGGCGGCAACGAAGCTTTACAAAGAAACAAAAAGGAGATGGACTTCCAGTCGTTTATATTGAAAAATATATTTCTTTGATTGTAATCACGGTCATAAGAAGGTTGTAGACTTTTTTTAAAAAGCAGAAAACCACAAAGAAACACATCCCTTTTAACCATACTTAAAATTAAATGAGAATTTCTTACCTGTCAGAAATCAGTCTTGCTAAATGTTGTTGGTTTAAAACTGTATTCACTGTTTCATTTATTGCTAAAAAATCAAAACAAACACCAGTTACCAATTATGTATCTCATTTTCCTGTTGACATGCTTTTCTATGTAAATACATGTTATTAATGACATTTAAGAGAGGAGAAAAATCATTGACTTTTAGAATAATGACCACCACTTTATTAATGATCTCATTAATAATGAACCATGATTTTCCTCGTACCTACACGATAGATGTATATTAACAGAAAAATGCTATTGGTGGAAATCTTGTGTTTATGACCCATATATGGTTAGCATTTCCATTCTGAATGCTATAATAACTTGGCTTACACTATAACCAAAATACAAACCTTCTCCCACCAGAACAAAACAAAGTTTGATATATAAAATTGACCCCAAAATGAACCTAGAAATAAGCTCATCTTTGAGATGAAAAACAGAATGATCTCTAACCTTCCACAGAATAACCCTTGTACAAAGTCATTGAAATTTTGGCATAAAACTACTTTAACAAAAATAAACAAAATGATAACACCAACTCAGGCCTATTGCAAAAACAAAATGCTTGACAGCTACAAGGGAAAACATGAAGTAAAAAACCACCATTTGAAGTGTTGATGTCATGGACAGAGACTCTTGGCAACGAAAGGCTCAATATTAGTGAGGTCGTTGAGCATAATTTGGTGGAAAAAAATAACGTAAAGCTGAAATTTTTTCCAGACCTCCTTTATTGAATTAAAAATCAGTCAGTTTTTTTATTTTTTGAGAGAGATTCCCTACTTTATTCAGTTATGTAGTGTAAAAATCTTGAAAACACAGTGTATAAAATAAAATCCCTATAAAATCTACTATAAAAGCTTATAAAATTTTATCCAGTGAAAACAAAAGTTGGCTTTACTTTAAAATTGGTGGTTAGGATTCACTGGAGATTAATAATGTACTCCATAATAAAACATATTTGATATCTCTGCACTTCATATCTAGCCCATGACTTAGACTAGAAGCTTCTTCATTTGCTTTTAGATAGTAACAAACAACCAACGCACTCAAAACATATCTTCTTCAAACAACGATGAATAACTGGTGTTTGGCGTTCAAGCTTTCTCAAGAGGGCGCGAGGGTGTAACAGCTTCGACTTCTTCACCCTCCATGAAATCATCCTGAAAAATTGAAGAAAATATAATCATTAAATTTCGTTTTGCTGCTAAAAAATATTTAAGCATGATATAATATTATTTTCTAAAAAGAAAGTTCATGAATCATGATGATACTGGGTGATATTAGATTCTGCAGGAAAATGGGTCTGGGAAAAAGTAATATCTTTGAACACTTTGAATGGACAAATTTTAACAGACCAAAACAAAAACACTAGCTTACAACATCATAAATGACTTTGATGATAAGTGAACAACTAGGACAAGTTGCTACATCTTCGCCATCCGCTAGCATCTCACGCGTGATCTCAAAGCGGTCGCCACATGGACACGGGTAGTAATACGTCTCTGATTCTTCATCAAAATCAAAATCTTCGATTTCTACTTCATCGTGAAACACTGACATTTCTTTTTTGTTGTAATTTTTTGTTTAGTATATATACTCAAACCATTGAAATTGATTTCTTTTTTAGTTTCCCTATGAAAAGAAGAAAATACAATTGAAAGTCTTATCTGTACTAAACTTAATATTATTCAATAGAGCTTTTACTTTGCTACTGTATCAATAGGTGGAGAACTCAATAACTAATTCTGAACAAGCACACATAACAGTTTTTAGTTTTTTTCCAAATGTTAAATTTCTATTAATATTTTGACAGAAACAAAAAATATAGTTTGCTATGTACAAATTTATAGGAAATTTCTAAAAATATGTCAAAAGAGGATTTTTTGATTTGTCAGAACTATGCCTCTGTTGGACAATTTTTATATAACCATGGTCAAAGACTTGCTAAGCCATTTTTCTCATAAATTAAAATCGACTTCTTGGTTTAACCTACATGAAAGTTGAGGGTTTTACTCTAACTAAAAAATAAAATTTATAAAAATAGTAAAATTAATTATACTTGGTAAAAAAAATCACTACAAAAATAGAGAAAAATATCATTCGAAATAAGTTTCATATAAAAAAGTGATTATATTAAATGAATCATTACACAATAATAAATTATAGAATTCACTAAAAAAAGGTATGAAATTACAAAAAAATAAAAAAATAAATCAGTACTAAAAACATTTGAAGAAATTATCATACATCATTTGTATACTGTAGTATGCATTAGAGTATAAAACATTATAAACAAAAGGCTAAAACTATACCAAAAATGATCCACATTTTGTGTGATAAATAAAGCCTTTTAATAAAACTGCAACAGATCCTGTGTCATATAGGAATAAATAGGTAGCCGAAATCTTGAAATCACACAATCAACCCACCCTTTGCTGATAGACATGTTTCAATAGCCATTCAACCTGACACCATTTGCACGCATTTCATTCCCCAGATCACGAGCAGCATCCGACAAATCCGTATCAACAATAAGGTAATGACTGGACTGACTTCCCGGTGAAGTTTCTTTTATCTCAACCTCCCTTTCTCTTGCTTCTTCTGACGACTGAGAGAAACGATTACCTTCGACTTCAGAGTATGTCATTGATCGTGGTGGCTGTAATAAAAAAAAGTAAAAATTTGTAGTCAATTCAAACAAAGGTTGACCTAAATACAGGCAAAATCACCCAAAAAGATTCCAATTTTCTGTTCATAAAAACATAATACTTTAATTGGAGAAATTTATATTTGCAAAGATTTGCGAATGAAGGAATTATTTGAAATAATTTAGTACACTGAGGCCATTTTTCAAAGAATTGAAAATAATAGCTAAAATTAGTGAGTGAAAATTAGTAAATTAGTGATTTACTTTCGCGAATAAGCAGCAAGTTTAATATTTCGCGAAATAAGCAGCGAGTTTCAAAAAAGTTTCTCCGATTTAGAATTTAGAATCTTCTTTCGTGCAATAACGAATTCAATTATTAAAATACTTGGTAGCTTTTATTACTTTGATTAATATTATTAATATCGTTATGAGCATTTGAATTGACAATGCAATTACATGCTATCAGATTAGTTGGATGCTTACCCTATCAACAAAATTTTCATACTTTAGGCCTTCTTCGAAAGCATCATCGTTCTCATAAGAAACTTCTTTAGAAGAGGTTGACGCAGAAGAAATTTTGCGTGATGGTGAAGGAGATGCAGATGATGAAGAAGGAGTGTTATCGTGTGGTGCAGGTGGTACCGGACGTGTTATATCTGGTGAAACATTTATATTGATGTGTGCCTGACTACCAACAGTAAATTTTCGACCGTCCGAACTGTGAGTTATGGGTGAATTATTAGGTGCATGGTTGTTAAGTAACTCATGGTCAGAATAAGGAAAAGGGCGAGGTGATCGGTGTAATTCCTTGTAATAAGCTAACTGTTCATTGTTAGTATTTTCATCGTCAATATTTTCATATGGTGGTAACATACCATCATTATCTCCCCCTTGTGAACGCCAACGTGGTGGTAAAGTAGCTGAGGGCTTTTTAGTGCGGTCAACCCTTGGTGGTACATAGGGCTTTGTCTCTCGCTGAACAGGAGGTGGCTCTGTAGTGACAAAAATGATTAGGAATTTATTTAGGTTTTTAGGTGCAAGCAGCTAAGTATATTGAATATTAAATATGTCATCAAAAGAGGAATAAAGATGATTCAAAATACGTAATTACCTTCACTGTCATTTGGAGATTTGGGTGTCACATTTGGTATTTCAGAAAATGTTGGATCTTCTCTCTTTGGTGGAACATCTGGTGTTAAAGACTTATTGTGACGTGGAAGTGAGGCTGATTTTTTGGACTCTCTGACAACCCATGGCATTGGTGTAAAGTTCTTTTCTGGACTCGGTCCAGTATGTATTTGTGGTTCTTTTGGTTTCATAGGATAGTAAGGAAGTTCATAAGGTTCATAAGAATCTGGTAGCTCTTGTTTTTCAGATCTTGGACTTTTTGGATCCATTAATTCATAACCTTGTCCTATAGCTCCAAAATCTTGTTGTGTTCTTGTTGGTGGTTGTTTAGTTGCCGGGTTTGGAAGTGGAGGTGGTTTAGATATTGATGGCTTAGGTATTGGTCGATTAGGAAGGGTTGAATAAGAGAAAGATGGTGCATTATTGATAGGAACTTTATAAATATCATCATGATCATTTTGATTTATCACATCTAAAGTATCATAGGGGGCATCAATCGTACTATTATCTGCTGTTACAACTGGTGAAGGCGAAAGTGGACGGCTAGAAAATTCTGTCACTGTTGGTTTTGGAAACATGTCTGATGCAGGCGTAGTATTCAATCTAGCAGGTACACGATGATGTTCTTGAGAATGTGCTGAACTAGCCCTAGATCTTGATGAGGATTGATTTGAAGTTCGCCGAGATCTACCAGGACTAATCCTTACCATTACTGGTGATGACATATTGGAGCTACTACTAGTAGTTGATACTGCACTAGATAATGAATTTGAACGATCTGGTAATTCAATTTCATCTATTTCTAAAGAAAGAAGAAAATAGATTGGATTCATTCTATGAAGTTTTTAGATATGATATGATGAAAATAAAACGAACAAAAGATTTAAATCGTAATGCGAATACAAATGAAATCAAATGAAATCTAGACCCCAAGGATTGATAATACCCATTTATATTATACCTGTAAATTGATTTTGGTTTAGCTTATTTATTTTATCAATCCATTCATCCATGTCATTTTTGGCTGAAGCGACAAAATGATAAGTTCGTTCTGGTGTTTCAAGTCGGAAGAACCATCCCCATTTCTCACCAAACTTAACACCACTGTTCTTGAATTCTTCCTCGTTGGGATCAGGAATAACATTTTGACAATTTCGTAAATCGATAGGCTCTTTTAAAGGTTTCTTTTCTTTTTTGTCTTTATAGTATTCCAAGGTTTTGTCAGAACAAAGTCGAAAATATCTCTTGTGCCACTAAAATACAAAAATAATGGTAAAATTTAAAAACTATTCATCATAACTACTTAAAGCGTACAAGCTCTTGTGAGCATAAGCTTTTGCAAAAAGGCAGGAAATTTTGCCATTATTCAAAAAAGGCCAAAAATTGCAATAGTTTCTGCTTGCAAAAGTTTGTATACATGTTTATTTTCATAACTAGTTATTTAAAAAAAAATTAAATTAAAATTATTTTGACGCCCCAAGCGATTTTAAGTACATTAAAATTAGACCGGTCTTGTACCGGTCCAGTTTTAGCCGCTTTAGGACCAGTCATCTGACGGTTCTTGCCGTTACGATGATTATTATTACGATTATAAATCGGCCATGGTTAAAGCGGCCAGACCGGTCGATCGAACGGCTTTCTGGTCCGCTCTTGTTC
>JAUJPO010094668.1:0-23564 GCA_032270745.1 Tiaropsis multicirrata | reverse complement strand
ATGAGATTATTTACAAGAGGGTTTGGACCGTGGATGAGAGTATTTACAAGAGGGTTTGGACCGTGGATGAGAGTATTTACAAGAGGGTTTGGACCGTGGAGGAGAGTATTTACAAGAGGGTTTGGATAGGAATTTGTGAACAAAAGCTTTCGATTGGTCATTATTATTAACCCAAATATGGTGTGAACTATTTTACTACGACAATTCAACAATAGACATGAATTTTTAAACTTACTGCCATCCTCTCTGATGTCGACTGAAAAATGAAAAAAGTTCATTCTGTGTTAGAAAATTAAAACATCATACTTTTTTATTACTTTAAAAGAAGAAACTTTCGCGTTTTTGTCAAATTCGCGAAAGTTTATTCCGCAAAAAATTCTCATTATTAAGCTCATTCGCGAAAGTTTATTCTAGTGAAAAAACTTATTTTCAAAATTCGCGAAAATTTTTTATCACAATACTTAGGTTGGAAAATAAACATGAAAATTCGTTTTTTAACCGTCAAAATGCTATAATTAATCAATATCGATGCAAGCTGCTATTACAATGCAAATATTTTACTTGAACAAGGACCCATTCGCGAAATTTTCTTATACGAAAGTTTATTCCCGCGAAATGCAAAAATTTCGCGAATTTCTTGACACGCGAAAGTTTCTTCTTTAAAAGTATTGTGACATATTCTTTGGATTTCGAAAGCTATTTTTTATAATACGGTATTTATAAAGCTTGCTTGGCTCTACGAGTCACACACTCCTGGTGAGTTCCAACGAAGACGAAATGCTTAATGCTGCTCTGCCAATTACAGCTCCTGATTGAAGATAGTTGGACAAAAACAATCGCTTTCTTCGCATACATGGTAAAATATCTTGTAAAGGAACAAACAAGGATTTTACGAAAAACACAAAACCTACTCTTCGTTGTGGATGTTGTATTATAACCGTTGTTTGCTGACCTCCTCCGTATGGATCTGTTAAAAGAAATATGAAAAAACTATGCCAGAAAGAAACCATGAACGACTGCTTGGCGGGTCCGCGTCCAGGGGGCTTGACTATGTATGATATTTTTAAATTTCATGGCACGTTCTTGTAATACCTTATACCAAATTTTGGCGGATGGCTGAACAAAATTTTTGATAGGGAATTTAATTTAGCGGTGGCCAAAAATGGTCTAAAACAGCAAAATACACCTTTTTAAGATTCATATTATTCCAAAAATTTAATTTGGCTTCGCAAGAAAAGGAATTTTGGCGGACACTAATCTTGACAGTTTTCGACAAAATAAGACTCACAAAAAAAGTGAAAAAAAAACTCACTTTGTTGAATATGAGCAGGTGTTTGCTGAACATAGATAGTATTTTGTTGAGAATTTGGCTTTTGTTGTTGCTGATAAGCCATCTTAATTCGGATGTTTTTATTTACTAGTTTATTAAATAATCTAAAAACAAAAATAGAGGAAATTTAATTCAAAACATACAAAAAATGGTCAATACAAAAAACTTGAATAAACAAACAAACGAACATACTGATATTTGTAGTAAGACAAATAGACAGGCAGGTAGTAAAACTTCCACTTGTCTATAAATAACTATAAAAGGAGGAAGAGCAAACTGAAATACAAAAAACAGCAAATACAAATGCAAAAGTAAACAAATAACAAACATCGCACACTATCTAGCATAATCTGGACCAATACTACTTTTTACTCAATTCCCAAAGCTCACGCAAGAGGAGGCAAACTGTGTTCAGCCATTAAACCCCGAGAAAATAAGGAGAGGAATAGGAAAGGAGGAAAAATGGAAATGGAAGGTCTTCATTGTTACAATTATTCCGAGGAGTTATTCATTCAATGGTATAAGTGAGGTATATAAAAGAATTTCTGAGTGCAAAACATTTATTCATCCACTCATTACGAGGCTGAGGTTGGTCACATTATATCCAACCCATCCAGTTGCTTTGTGAAAACGGGGTTGATTTTCATTAAGAAAGCCCAATCATTCAATCTAGTCTTCATCACTAGCCATTTCTGCATCCTCGATATTCAAATCATCCAACATTTCTTCCAAACCAACCCTTGGTACATCACCTGATTCACTGGCAGTGTCGGTAGCATGTTTTGATGGATCTGAAAAGCCAAAAGATATGAGGTACTAAACACACAGTAAATTATTGGAACAAAATTAGAACAAAGGACGGAAGATGCCCTAATCCTATGAAAATTAAACAAACCAAAATCTAAAAGTTATACAAATAGAGTATCTGAAGCAATTTTATTATAAAACCTTTATAAATATTGATGGCAGATCGATAGTCTCTGTCTTCCTCCAAATCTTCCAAGAAGTCATCGTAATCACTATAGTGAAAATAAAAGTAATAATTTCACATGATTTATATAGAGAATCTTCCCAGATTTCTCAGTCAAGGGCGAAGAAAACAACAACAGGTGAAATATACTGGTACTGTCTGAGACTAACCAAAACATGCAAAGATAATATTACATGAACTCAAGTACAAATAATAGTCTATTTCACTAATATTATTAACTCCTACAAAAGAAAGATTTTGGTACAAAGAAGGGGAACACTGCCTTGAAAGTAACATTCAGAATTGCAGAAATTGACTTTTAATAAACAAATTTTCATTCCCTGCAAAGGAGAAAATATATTTCCTTACTCTACTGTGGGATTCTTCTCTTCAGTTTCTTTGGGCAACTCTTTCAACTTCCAGACACGTTTGGCACGACGTCTTGTACGTCCTGCATATGATTTCTTCACCAACACCTTAAAATATATTATAAATTTGAATGAAATATATTACAAGATAATTAATTTGAACTTATACTTAGATTCAAAATGCTGCTTAAAATCAACCTTTTTTCATATTTCCATCGAATCATTACTTTAGTGTAAAAGAAGCAAGGCATTGTTTTAATAGATTAGCCTATGATGATTGGTGGCTTTTCTTTTAAAGAAAAACAAGACTTCAATCAAAGTGCAAGAATGATCAGAGATGTTTTTCTTACCACGTCAGGAATATTTTCTGCTTTCATCCCAGCTAAATTGTCATCATTCAAATTAGCAGTTGTAAAATCAAGTCTGAAATGAAGCAGATGTAGAGTACAATAACAAAACAGTTACATTTAGTATGAGGAGCATGGTCATTCTTATTCAGCTGATATTTGCCTCCTCAAATTGGAAATAACTCACAATAAGCGACTGTTCTTGCAAAAGAAAATGTCATCAAATTCCTGTTGAAAATACAAATCTTTTTATAAAGAAACTAGCTAAAATTTTAAATAAACTTTAGGCCTTACCCATTTACAATATCACCAGCTTTCAAGAGATGACCAAGATGTGTACGACAATGAATTTGCATGTCCGTGCCAACATCCACATTGTTCTTCATTAAATATACATCTGCTTGACAAAACTAAAAATGTAAAATATAAAATATTACAAAAAGTGAGTCATGCTAAATGTATTCTCATGCAACGTGGCTGAAAAACATTGGGTTGGCCCTTCCTGAATACCAACAAATATGTGCAATATATAATTGGTTTGTCAGTGAAGAGTTATTGACGGCTATCATTCATTATCAACATGAAAAAAAGATAACAGTAGAACATCTAAAAACACTAAATTACGCTCTCAGTTCCATACGGTGCATCAGAAGTAAGTAAGAAATAAACTTTGGACTAGCAGAATAATGTTACCTTTGATTTCATTGTATCTCTATTAATTTCAACATCAATCACTGTAAATTCAGCAAGTTGTTTTGCACCAGTGAACGGTGTGAAAGGAGCCCTCCAATAAGAAGCACCACTTAACTCACCAACTATAAAATATGCAGTACAGGACACTTGTAAACTCCAACTCTTATATCCCTCTTAAATTTTGATCTTCTATGATCTTCCAATTCGAATTGGTTTAAGTAAAAAAAATCAAAACTTAGTTCTAAAATTCATTTCAATAAATAACCTACTTTTTCCAGTAATTGGATCTACCAAGTGAATCGTAGTAGCAATCTTTGTACATATAGCAATTTGACTAAGGAAAGAAAAAAGAATCATTTTTTTTGTATCAAAACTTAGAAACTTGGTGAGTATGAGTAAAAAAATTAATTATTTTTAACAGCCTTACCTCATATTTCCAAGAGATCGAGCAACTTTCAAAGGCAAACAAACAATATCATTCTAAAATAAGAGTTAAGAGAATAAAAAAGGACACGCATAACAAACTGAAACTGAAAAAGAGTTTTTTCGTGCATTAATATCCCTAGAAAAGTAAAAATAAATCAGCATAAATAATCATCAAGCCTTAACACTACATTTTCAAATTTTTATTCTGGTCTTTATGCAAATGGAAATAACGTCTAAATTGCAAGCCTACCTTACAAATAGGTATCAGTTCCACTGAAAATGTATGTTTATAATTAGCAGTATTATTTCGGACATCGGATGATATCAAACGTTCTGATTGCTTGGTTCTAAAATAAATAAAAATATTTCTAGAAATTGTTGTTATCGGTTCCAGCATCTACAATTTACACAGTTTAGATAGTTTTCAAAATTTTAAAAAGAAATTCTAACTTCTTTTGTATTAAATTAGACTTGTATGATATCTTTACCTGATTGGCACCTGGGTACTGAGAAAATCACACATTTTCCTTGCATTCTGCCTATTTGCATAATAAAAGTCAAGTCCCTCTAAATAAACAAGAAAAATACATGAATTTCATTTCTAGAGTTTATCCTCTACCAGACCCAATATCTATGAAAGTAAGAGTTTTCATTTCTGTAGAGGATCCCATTCAATTACGGTATTTGACCCGCACAAGATCAAAACAGTGTACTGGTCCAGAAAGAACGCAACGAAAATATATCATTGATTATGCAAAAAGTATTCATCACAGAAATACCAAATTTAATACGCTCAGTTCGAAGGTTATGTGCATCACTTTTCTAGAATTTTGTAGCAATAGCATCTTTGAATATTGTTTTACTAACATTAAGGTTAAGTTTGATTTTTTCAATTTGTTATGAAATTGACGTCAAAAAGTTTTCATCCAATTTCTAAATCTTTAGAGTCATGTCCTTGGCACTTTGTTTTTTGATCTGCAGCTTTCAATTTTTTTCTCTTGATAGATAGAATCTTACTAATAAAGTCATTGCATTGTGAATTGACGTTTTATTTCATTGCATTCGGTATGCTATAGCTGCAGCAATGTTAAGGCTTAACTTTTGCTAATTTTTTAATGATGATTAATGTTCGATCAAGAGGTGTGTTTGGCAAGATGAGAAAGACTTGAGAAAGACTTTTCTCTCCTAGTACCCTTGAATCAACCATGAAAATCCACAAAACAATGGTGTTAGAAAAAAGACATCCCGGCTGAACAGGGCCAACCGGCTTTTTCACATACAAAACAAACAGTCAATAAAGATAGTTTCTGTTTGTGTGAAAAAGACACAATATGTTCTAAATCTAATCTTCAAAAGGAGCTTTTTCCTCAAATTGATCACCTTGTTGGAAACAAGTCCTGGATCTTAATTCAAGACATTGCTCCTTCTCACAGGTCAAATGCGGTACAACATTTCTTGAAAGAAAGGTTGAAGATGTTCTGAATGGCCACCCGCTTCTCCTGATTGTAGGCCTCTCTTGACTAGAATTTTTGGAATCTAACCAAAGGCAAAGCAAAGGCTTAAGAGGGTCAACTTAATCAGCCGTTTGCCAAATAAGATGAATTGAAGAAAAAAACCAAAAAGGCCTGAAGTTACCCTAGATGTCACTGAAATTTGAAAGGCTTTCGAGCAGTGCACTCCCCATTTGAAAGCAGTAAATGAAGTGAAAGGTGAATGCATCAAAATCTTATTTAGCTTAATTCATTTAGCAATCTAAATCATCATGTTTATAACACAAAAATAAAACAGCCTTAATTGAAAATAAAACTCAATTATTTCAATCTAGATTTCAAACTAGAAAAATAATTGATCAGTGAATTCGATTTGACATCAATTTTCAGATTTCGATTGACGAATTAGAATTTCGATAACTTTCCAAATTTTTAAGCTGAGAACATTAAATTTTCCACATTGGTCACAAATTGGTAATAAGAATCCAGTATTTCCAAGTTTAATGGCAAATTTAAAATTTGTTGCGTTTTTCTGGACCACCTGGTATAAGCGGTATAAATGAGACAACTTAATTCACACACCTCAAATCTGAAAAATGTTTTTGCCAGAATGTGCTAAGTCAAACCTATGTGCAGTTTATTTGCAATGTCCAATTATACTATACTGAGTTCAGTTGTTGAAAAATAATTTTGTTGTAAGGGATCTTCTCAAAAGTAAATTCGCTCTATAGAACGAATTTCAGCGAATTGATTCGTTCCAGGAAGCGAATTTCAGCGAATTAATTCGTTCCATAGAACGAATTGGAGCAAATTAATTCGCCTATTATTTTTGAGAAGGTCCCTAACAATTATCAGCTCCCTTTTCTTACCATGGACTTGCTTTATATTCAGACAATTTGAAGCAACTCCGTGTTTTATAATCAACTGTTCCAAATAGTAAAATGTTTTTTTGTGCGAGACCTGAAATAAAAATTATTTGTCAAAAAATGAAATGAGAATTAAAAAAAACCTTAATTCACACTAAAAGGCTCATAAGCATAGTCCAAAATAAAGAAATAAGTATATGAAAAAGTATCAAATAAATCTTGGGAGATAAGATCGTTTGAGGGTTTTTACTTTTTGTCTAACTTGAACAACTGCTTTCCAAAAGTCTTTGGCTTCTCTTCGATGACAATCATCGCACATTTGGCCTTGTACGTTAAATTCAACAATAAAAGTCTGCTGCAAAATTGTTGATCCCAAAACCTAAAAAAACATATATGAAGATAACGATTAAATGATATAGTTTCTAAGTTGTAGAAATATTATTTTTATGAATTAAATGGGTGACAAAATGAACAGATTTTTTGTCATATGTCATTTGTTTGCAAACTCATTTGATATCCCATTCTGTCTGGTCACCCAAATCTTTGTGGTTAATATTGGGAAAAGCAAGAGCTCTGAAATCGTGAAAATTGCATTTCAATACTTTATGTGATTGATCCAGATATGTAAACAAATTAAACCTCTTTTTGAACTGTTAACTTGACTTTGATTCTTTTTGAGTGAGGTTCTGTCCAAACAAAGCCAGCGTCAATAAGATGTGACTGAAAGAATAAAAGAAATTCACAAATTCACAAAAGTTCTAAAATAAATAGTTGTGTATAATATATATAAAGTTTAAAATTTTAAGTTCAACAATGTGATATTCAATCAAAAATTCTCAGAATTAAATAAAACACTGAAAGACTTTAAAATACCTTATTTAATCCTTTGAGCCTTTTCAAACATACTGCCAGCAATTCTTTTGATTCTAATTGACAAACAACCCACATATTGGGAGGCTGGAAATATCTGGAAACATTGAAATTAATTTCTTAATAAAGAAATATAATAGAGCATAAGGCAAGACCCATTTAATCTACAGGCCCGACTGACCCTGTTTTTGCTAAAAGTGAAAAATAATAATATGAAATTTCCCAACTATCAAATTCCACTAAATACATTTCATCCTTCCTTCAGTTTTGTTTATGTTTATGTTACAATATTTGTGATAACCATTATGGATTTTAAACAATGATATTAGCTTTTATTTTACTCTTCAGTTGATTGAACCTCGTGATCTCAGCTATACATTCTATATTTTAATCCCAAACATTTTGTTTTGTAGAGTAGACTTTTACTTAGGACAGAAGTTTGTTTTACCAGCTGTTTTCCAAGCTTAAGTTTTGGATAATTTGTTAACTTTAATATTACGACAGGTTCATAATTTCTCATTCCTTTCGCAACCTTTTCTACCAAAAATATGTTTTATGCAGAGACTGTTTGATAGATATATCTTTTGATTTATTTTTATATTTAAAATATGACTTATGCAACAACGTGTTGGCTTCAATTGACACATCTGTTCATCAGGCTAACCCTAAAAGATTCTACGTTACCAGGTGACAAAAAAAAACTCATGCGAGAGGCCGGATTTTTTCTAGGATGTGATGGTGTGTTTAAGTTCAAAAACTATATATTTTTTGTTAAGATATTTGTTTGTTTGCTTTTTCAAAATTTCAGAAATTCTCAAACCCATTCTAAAGTTCATTATTTTTTTGCGGTTGGGTGACCTAAAAAGAATTTCTCACCCAACCAGTAACGCGGAAACAAAGGGTTGGCCTCAACGACAGTTACCAAATCTAAACTGATTATGCTACGGACTATTACATTATCTTTGCCCAAATTAAGTATTGAAAAGGTAAATAGTTTCTTCTTTAAATTCAAAATAAAAATATATAAACCTTTCACATCCTTTGCAGAATTGTAGGTAGGCTTGTTTTTGGATTCCCTCAGTGATGTCAACTTGACTTCTGATGCATCCAATACAAATATTGGCTGGATTGGGTGGCGTGGGCGTACCACATTGACAACATAATCTGTATAATAGAAAAAGTTATTTTCCGCTCAATAACTTAGCACAATTACACCAGGATGCGTAGCAAAGGCAAATTAAATTAAGTCTAAAGTCAAAAGTGGATAATAGAAACAGTTGGATGTCTATTTATGCAATATCAGTGTCAAGACTTCAAAATATTTACCAGATCTTTTGTCATTGATTCATATATCATAAAGTAGTCACAAAAGCAACACATATTTTAAATATATTACTATTATATAAATTTTTCCATTTAAAACTAATTTAAAAAATACCAACATTATTAACCCTAACATAAACAAGTCATATGTCAGTAACATTCTTCTTCAAGATTATACTTCAAATCTCGAATGTGGTTCAAATGAGAAAAGCACTCTTGATAAAATATGACATCAGGTATACTTTGTTGCAATATGTTCAAATATGTCAACTCAGTACTTTTTTTGAAACATTTGCATACAGCTAATACAGATTTCGGTTTTAAATTACAATCTCTGAGTTCTAGACTGTGTAACTGCATTGATACATTTTGTGTAAATTCAACCAACTTCTTGCCACATCTACCAAGTTGTTTATTGTCACTTAACCTAAGGTCTGCCACATTTTTGAAGGATTTGATAGAATCAATGAAAAACTGAATGACATTAGCATCAATACCACAATCGCATAAAATCAAGGATTTAATGTTCTCGAAAGGCAACCTAAGATTATAGCATGCACTAAACAACTGGAAATTTCTTGATAAATCTAAAAACGTCAGACACGGTAGGGTGGATATACACTCAGAGAGAACTCTCCATCTAGTAGTGTCTTTCAAATAGCTATTACTCCATCCGAGTTTCTTTAGGTTATGAAATTTCTGAATATGATGACACATGTTAACAAACTGTTTTTCTCCCATATGATTGAATCCAAGATCAATTCCATACAAATATTCCTTTGGTAATAATTTGAGAATTCTATACACCTCCATTGGGTGAATCCCATTGAATGAAATATGAACAATTTTGAGAACACATCTTTGTGTATGCTCAAAGTCACTCAGAATATTACGTAGCATGTCAAACGTTTCTACACCAAGAACTAGAGCAACATTTATTGATACATGTGAGAGTAGTACTGATGTATTCAAGATTTTAGGTCCCTCTTTTTCTGATTGTTGGATCTCGTTCAATGTTTGGACAATATTAACATAGCTTTTTGTTCCTAGACAGGAATTATATTTGATGTGTGCAGGTGTAATTTCTTCTTTGTATAATAACTGAAGCAAACATTTTGTGAAACGTTCATTGACAACAGAACATCTAGAAGCAGATTTAAAGACATTTCTACCCACAAAGTTGAATTCCTTAATGTTTTGCAAAGATCCCTTCCTGATTTTTATGATTACCAGTACCAAGAATGCAAGGTTTTTTTGCAAATCTTTTGATAGATTTGTTACATCAAAATTAAGCCATTGCCAGTTTTCAATTATAGTAGAAAAAAATATAAGCTTTTGTTCCTTTATTGCTAAATCTGCAAGCTTGTATAGAATATGCTGTGGTAGAATCTTTGTGGCTGGTGGTAACAATTCTGGACAATTCAAAAGTTTTTGGATCGAAATGCTAACCAATGTGAAAGACATTCTATTGATTATTCTTATTATACCTAGGAAAATAAACAAAAATTAATAACCCACTGAAATGCAGTATTATAAATATTACAAAGTTGGCAGTAATGAAAAAATTGGCATGACATTACATTTTCAAAGCAGGAAAAAGATAAAGATATATAAACATAAAAAACCAAAGCAATAGATAGATAGTAGAAATATTGATAGCTTTAGTTTAATTGTAACACAAAAGTAGCCAAACATGAGGAGATAATCTTGTTGTCTTATCGCCTCTAAAATCGAGCCATGCTGTTTGGCCGTTCTTTGTAAACATGTGACGTCACATCATGAAACAGGCCTATCTTAGAATGATTAGAATTTGACCCTGCCAATACTTGTCAAGTGTGAAAGTTAAGAAGTTTTGTCACTCGATAGCTGTCAGGTGCTGCATACCAGGTGCTCGATCTTGGTGTATGTCAGTACTGTAAATGGCTGTCGCCCTGGTATTTACCCTATATTTGAAAGGTTCTTCTTTTTGGCTAGCTTTTTTTTTAGGTGGAATGATAAGAGATCAAAGTTGTTTATTTAACTTTTAAAGAGAGTCATTTGATATTGGCTTAATTAGGGCAGGGGTGACGGGATAGGGCTATCTAAGGTATCGTCAAGGGGTGATACTTTGCATTACTCTGCCATACTTTGCAGTGTGTATTTTACCGAATAGCGATATGTTTATGTTCATTTTAAAAACAAAAGTGAAAGAAAAAACATAAAGACACGTGATTGTGTCACGCACGCCACAACAATTTTTCCATCGTCACACTTGTGTGTTAGAGCATTATAATTATTAAATTAATTTCGCTTTTGGCTTAGCATCTCTCAGGGGGATAATAACAAAGAAACAAAAAATACTCTAAATTGCGTTTGTGAAGTTTTGAATTTGTCTTTTTAATTACTTTCCTGATCTACAGATTTTTGTTATGTTTTGATTAGTAATTGATTTACATGTTTCAATCTGTAAACAGGAGATTCAATCCGATGACCGGAATTTTATTAGTCAAACAAAGGAAATAAGGTGAGTGAAAAGTATGTCAGAGTAATGCAAAGTATCACCCCTTGACCGTATGTAACATCACCTCTGACATTGTCAGTGGCTCGACCCATTGCAAGTTTAGTTGGTGGGGTGATCAACATGGTACAGGAATTGCATGGCAGAAAAATGCCCCACACCTTAAAAAAGCGTTCTCAGAAGTTATTTGTTGGGTTTTTCCAAAATTTAGAAAATTTTGCACCCAACAGGTTCTGTCACCTGACTGTGTCTGTAACCTGATATTGATGGTGATATTTTCTATTGGTCTGCTTAAGCTCTAAAGACGTGCTGAAAATATACCATCTGACAAATCTGGCGGCTTGTGTTTCGTGCAGGGACTGTGCTCATTTAAAAAATTTGGTCCAGACACAAACTAAATACAATCACAAATTTTCAAATTAAGCTCCCAAAGGAGAAAAAAATATAATTTTGATCAAAAAGTTGTATCACTATTGACTGCGTACTGTAGCCATTCCTATCACCGTCACCCCTCCCTAATTTTGTCACCCCTATTATAAAATGGCCCTTCTCTTTTGGCACTTGGCACATCAAACACATGATTTTCATCAAGGGGATTCTTTTTTACATTTTTTGAAGGTTAAGCTATTTGCTCAAGTTATTAAAGTAAGATACAGGGCAAACAGGACAACAGGGTTAGATGAAGGACGAATAGAGGACAAATCCCCAAATACAGGACATACAGGAAATACAGGACGACTGGGAGGCCTGCTATGACAAAGGGTTCCTGGAATTTGATCAAGTATATTAAATTACAGTTCCTGTTGAAATTTTATAAAGACTGAACTACTTTTCACAAAGTTTTTGATGCAAATTGTGTTTTTTTCTGAAGTTTTTTTCTAGCTTAATTATTAATGGCGGTCAGTTACAATTTCTAGTAGGAGCACCAGAGAATGGTGACAAAGTATAATTGGAAATTGGTCAAGTCACTAAAATCATTCCTGCTTTAGAAATTTGATAAAGATCAAGTATTTTTCACGAAGTTACAAGGCACAAACTATGTTTTTCTGGAGTTTTCTGTGGTTTGTGACCTAAAGTTTGTAGCTTGCCGGTCAGTTACAATTTTTAGGAGCTGCAGAGAATTATGACAAAGTATTATTGAAATGTTATCAAGTATACAAAAGTACAGTTTCTATGTAAATTTGATGAAAACTGAAAGCATCTTTTTTGGTTTTGACAATTTGGCAATTTTTTGATTTATTTCTTAAGTATAACACTTTGGTCAGATACAGCATTGTCTATATCCAACAGAAAAAATGTATACTGGTTTAACTGACTAGAAAGATTTCTCAGGCTTGTTTTAAATATTTTTGATTCATGAACAGGGCAGCTATGTTTTAGTAAATATAGGCATTGCATAAATCAAGTGATCGAAGGTTTCACATTTTGTGCATTATTCAACATTTTGTGCATTATTCAACATTTTTAGTCTACTCTGTTTTAGTACATCTGTTAGCCCACTTATTAAAACTATATCTAGCTAGGCTATATCTAGCTTAGCTATACTGGCTGACCTTCCAGCCTTGGCTGGTTTATTTGTTTTGTTTTGTGTAAATGCTTAAAGTTAGGTTGCCTGTACCAGACGATCCCGATCCCGATTTTTTCTTGCGCAGTACAACACTATGATTCAAAAATCTGTGAAGGTCTAGTATGGGCTAAAAATTAGATTGATTACGCGAATTAAAATCTTTTCTCGAGTTCCCCGATTTTAACAAATCGGGATTGCGCTGTTGTGAAAAGAAATTGCGTGAATGCGTGAATTTCGGGGGGCTTATCTTTAAACTAACTATAAGTATAGTGTTTATTGCATGTGTTAAATTAATCGTTTTCTTCATGTTATGTAGCTGGGAAATTTGAGATCAGCACAGAAATATTTCACAAAAGTGGAGGCACTGACGTCAAAGAAAGCATCTACTGATGCAAAGTCAAGCAATTTGGTAACCATGAACAGGTACCATAAAGTATTCGTTCTTGTTGTCCTATAAATTGTTTCTTCTCTATCTGAAGTGCCATTGTGGTGTTTGAAAAAAATCATGGTCTTATTCTGAGTACCTTCTGCATCCGCATCTGGATAAAAGGCAGACATTTTAAACGGCCTTGTTTCCCTTCTTTGTTGATTTCAGTGGTTATTATTCACTTGCGAATGGAAAGTATAACGATGCATACCAATTCTTTTCGACCACTATGAAGAATGACGCTGATAATTTTTCTGTAAGATTTTTGTAGTCCTCTTTTTTTCGTTCAATTGTTCCAAAATTTAGAATATAAAACCCTATTTTTGCCATAAATTCATAATAAGCTATTCTGTATTCTTGCTGTAATAACGTTCGGAAGAAGGATGCGAATCCCGAAAAAAGCATTTGTCATGTTTAAACCTTTAGACAACGAGACAACGGAGAGTAGTTTTGAAAAAAATGAAAAATCAAACATCGAATGACTGTTAATGGTAGTAGCATTGGAGATAGACAGAAGCTTTTGGAAAAGACTATTTTCATACTCTTTTAAAAAATCATCCGGTTTATACACCATTAAATAAGGTGGTCTCGAACTATAACCGAAAGACTGTGGTACGGTAAAACTATCTTTTTAGGACGCAAATGCGTGTCCCGTGGCGTCTAAGGGTTAATGTTTTATAATTCTTATTTCAGGCATGTAACAATGCAGCTGTTTGTCTTTTGTTTCTTGGTATGGTTAAAGAGGTAAATTCATCATTTTAAACACCCTCGTCTCTCTGTGACCACTGAAATAAAAAAATCGCTCAAAAAAGGCCTATTGAGAAATAATGGTCACCCCAGTGGAAAATTGGATGTTCTACTCTCACGCCATTGATAAAATAAAGAAATACAAAAAGCAACCCCACTAAAATATAATTTTCATGACCCCATTGAAAAAACATTATCATTTGACCTGACCAAGTTTTCCAGGATGTCACTATCCTGGTGAAGGAGTTTCAAGGTGTAAAGGATTTTAGGAAAACTAGTGGAGAGCATTTGGTCTTCTTGGGATGTTTCCGTAGAAAAGGTTACGTAACCTGATGATATCATTAGAATTTTGTATTGTTTCCCGATTCTTGTTTTAGGCCAGCAATTTGTTGGAGAATATGGTTTGGAGATCTCCCAGTCGTTCTTTACACGAAGACATTCTCTTTAATCTGAATACTGTTTACGAGCTTGAAACATCAAGAGCTTTACAAAAGAAACATAAAATTTTGGACTTGGTATGCCAGCATAAAGGTGATGGATTTAATACACAATGTTTAAAATTAAGTTGATCGAATATAGTAGTAGTAGTAGTAGTCAGAGATTTTTGACATTCGTCTTCATCCCAATCAGTATGATTTTTGTTGTGGGATATTATGGATAGAATTGTTCAATTCATTTGGGAGATCTTATTCTTGGTGGTATTCAAACAGTTATAGGTTTGTCCTATCATTTAATTCATCTGCCAAATTGAGACCATATCGTTCTTTAGTACAAAAAGTCTCTAAAAAATGCTTGAATAAAAGAGACTAATTTTTGTCTCGATGCTTCAATGGGCTCAGTTTGGCAGCTCCATATACACATTTTTCTCAAATCTGTGATTTGGAAACGAGGCCAACAATTATTTTGCATACATATTATTTTATGAGAACAATCCATATAAGAACGTAAGACATTCCTCCACTTAGGAAGTTCTTATAAAATAAATCTCGAACAAAGAGTAGTGTTTGCCGGTGAAAGTGGAGTTTTTTTAATCGTTTGTGCTTATGGAGGGAATGTTTTGACGAGCCTCTGGTAATAGGCAGTTGATGGAATGACTGACCTTCGTTTTCAGAGTGTTCAAGGTCTTCGCTCTAAACTTGGAATAAGGGGTCCATGGGCCCACCGCTGGCTAAGCCTAGGGGCCTCTGGAGCCCTAAAACAGACTTTTTTACCTAAAACCACAGAACTCAGCCAACTCCCAAGGGTCTAGATCTCACCAGGGCCATTCAATAGTGACTAATTAGACGTTTTCAAACGAGTTTAAGAAGATGCACAATGGTTTAACATAAGCTATTTTTGACTTTTGATACTTTCGAACTTTGGTGACAGCAAAGCCAGAAATATATTTGACCGTGAAATTTAATTTATTGTTTACTATAATACGAGTTTATATTTTGAATTATTTTGTAAAATTTATTATTATTATTTTTTATTTTTTAATTGACATAATTATTAATCTCTAGGCAAGGTGCCTCTCCGAAATAATCCCAATCGTCACTCTTTTTAAAGCAAATTACTTTTGATGCTGTCGTCTGTATGTTTCTCAGTAGTATTATTAGACACCTTGCAAGTTTAATTTTAATTACATTTAATTATACAGAAAATGTGCTCTTTTAACAATCGAAGAATAGAGTTTTTTTTTAAAGATAAAAATTCGGCATGCTTTGTTGGAAAAAAATCATTCAGGCGTAAAAAAAATCGAATAGATCGAACAAAAGTGTTTTGATAGAAACTAAAAAAAACGAAGAAGAAATAAAAATAATTGTCTGACATATTGTTTTCTTTTATGTATTTTTTTGTTTATCATTTTTGATGGGCATTTAGTTTAGGTTTCGGTAAGTACCTCAATTTTAATTTTTTGTCCTTTTATTGATCTCCATAATTCCATAAGCGTTCTATCTTTCATTGAATTTGATTTAACCATATGACCCAGAAGGAATTATTTATGAGTATGAAGTTTTTTCTTTTGAATGCGAATGCTAATATCAATACCACATTTAGGCTTATGATCAATTATGGTCGTAAAATTTAGTATCGTAAAATATGATTTGCTGGATTAAATTTTTAACTAGCTCTACCTATATGTAACCAGCAAACATAAGAACTGTATAAATTAGTGTTTTAAAGCACTCTTTTTTTAAACGAAGCATTAGTTCCCTCGACTCATCAACCAAACAATATTACTTTGAAAAGTGAGAAGTCAATAACCCCCTGACCATGCGAAGAGACACCAACAAGAAATACAAGAGCCACTCCACTGAAAAAAAGACTTAAGTTTTATATTTTTTCTATACAGAACATTTTTCAGTCCAATCATGCGGACAATACATATTATCCTGTTCACCATCGTCATTCTCGCATCCTCATCACAATCAAAACGTTTCACAGATGCTGAGAAAAAAATAACCGCTATTAAAAACAATCAAATCCGTATCGACAAATGGAAGAAATTATATTCGTTAAAACCGGCTGCTGAACAGCAGCCTGCTGCTCAAACACCACAGGAACAACCTTCAGCTACGGTCACACAGACTGAAGAGAATGTCTCCAGTGCTGTCAGTGATAAGAAGCCTCCTGCTCAACAACAGCAGGCTTTGAAACCATCACCAGCCAAGCAACCACAATATAAAGAACCAGCACCAGCACCAACTATTCAGAAAGACCCTAAAGAGGAAAAACAAAAAAAAGAAAGGTTTGAAACTGTTTTTTTTTTAGGATCTACATTAATGCTCTGTTGTTCCTTTTTGTTGCCAACTGCAGATCTGGATGAAGAAATTCCGTTGTGTACAAAGTTGACGCGGGATTGTGATATTGTCTCAAATAATTCTGATTGCCTGAAATCGCCTATCGTTTTTATGTGCAAGTTGAAATTTGTGCGATTTTATTGGTTTAATTTCTCAACTGTCATTTTTGGTGGGGAATTCTAACTGTGCAATGTTACCATACTATTTTTTTCTCATATGAGCTTTGAGAAATGGGAAAAAGTTAGTATGGGTCAGGCTATCAAATATGGTGAAGGTGTTAAAAAATCTTGTTTATGATAAATGTTTCATATAGAAAATACTTGTGCATTCTACCTGAGAAACAAAAGGTCTTGTTCGAGGGTTTTTTGAATTTATTTTGTTTTTCATTAGTTACAAATCAAAGAATAGGCCTGGACCAGAGGTCGTATGGCGAGTTGAATCACACCCAGGAGAAGACGCTAAGGTGCCAAGCACATTCCAAAATGCTGCAGGACAGCCAGTCAATCCAAGCAACCAAAAACCTGGCACCCAAGGTACTGGTGAAATCCAACAAACAGATTTGCCAGCAGCAACATCCAAACATGGTAAAAAGCCATCCAAGTTGGGACATTCGAAACGAAAAGGAAAAGGCCATCGTCACCACAAAAGAAAACATTCCGTCACTGGCACTAAAGTATGTTTTCTCAAATCACTTTCAACAATTCTTTACTATTATTTTTCCCAATGATATTATGTTTGATACCCTCTTTAATCATGCTTTCTAGTTCAGGAATATCATTTAAAAGTTCAAGTTTTCAAAATTAATCCAAACTGTCAAAACTGTTCTTAAGCATAATTAGAACCTTAAAGACTATATGGACGAGTTTAAAAGATTTAATGATCCCCTGTTAAAAAAAATCATATCAGATTTTGATTTATTATTTTTTATTGTAACCATATGTCGTTTTCATTTTTCTCCACAGAAAGAAGATGTTGCAATCAAAGCCGCTTCTTCAGCTGAAGTTAACCTAGATGGTAAAGATAAAGAATGCCCACCTCCACCACCACCATGCGCACCTCCCCCACCACCACCTCCATGCCCACCACCACCTCCTCCATGCCCACCACCTCCACCATGCCCACCACCATGTCCACCGCCTGCTTGTCCACCACCACCACCTCCTCCACCTCCCCCTCCACCACCACCTCCATGTCCACCACCACCGCCACCTCCACCTCCACCACCGCCACCTCCTCCACCATGTCCACCTCCATGCCCACCCCCTCCACCTCCACCTTGCCCACCACCACCACCCCCATGCCCACCACCTTGCCCACCTCCACCATGTCCACCACCTCCTCCACCATGCCCTCCACCATGTCCATGCCCCTGTCCACCTCCTCCAATCCCACCACCACCAATGGAAACCACGGAAGTCGAAACTCAGGTAAGATGATACTTTTGGTCATGCATGCTTTTGACAGATTACTTGATTTCAAATTTTGAGTTTGACAAAACAACCTTATCATAATGAGATGCTTGACAGCTGAATAAGCAACTTTATACGTCTTTTTAGGCAGTAATGAAAAATAACAAAAGCTCTGACCTTTCTTATTCCTTTTTTTGCTTCAGCCACCAAAATGTAAAGGAAACTCCGAGGCAACAATAAAGACAGGCAAACAAGCTAAAGACGGATGCTAACGTAGAACAACACACACTGACAAACACCTGACAGATTGACAAATGACATTTTAAATATCTACAGTCTTGCTTCTATGACAACATCCATACTATCACCTTGTACAAAGACATTGACTAAGCTATATTTGTTAAAACCGGCTTCTGAAGAGCCTCCTCAAACCTTCAGCTACAGTCACCACATTTACCATTCTCTCTGCTTGAAACATCATACCATTCATGCGTGCTTTTTTGCATTTCTGTAGGAAAAGAAGATCCCAGTTTTGAATAACGATCCATGTTGTTAGTGTGTCACATGTATCCCCTCATGAACGAATGAATGAAATGAAAATGACTGAAAGAAACGACTTCAAGCTGCATTGTGATCTTTACCCATCAGGCACAGAACGTTATTCCAACATTGTTTCAGCGTCTAAATAACGCTCTGATGTTGAAACAACGTTGTTTGGACGTTAAAACAACGTTCCCTGCCTCCTGGGTATATCCATCAGATATGTTGATGTGTGATTTTTTTGAATATCATTAAAAACATTTTTTGTAAATTTAAGAAACCTTTTTTTTTCAATGAAGCTTGAGTCTTTTCTTTCACTTTCACTTTCATTTTCATTTTCATTCTTTTTGATAAACTGCTTCAAATGCATCCATGATTTTCTCAACACGAATAAAACTTCATGAATTGAGATTTTTAGTGAGAGATTAGAGTCAAGCTTTCAAGTGTCATTTCGAGAAGCAAACAGGTCATTTTTGGTATTGTGAGATTACACAAGAGGCTATTTGGGACGTAAGACGCGTCTGTGGTGACCTGTACATAATTTGTCCAAGCAAAACCTGTAAACGAAAATCTATGTACATGCCGTCAGAGAGGCGTCTAACGTCCTAAATATATAAATATATAATATTTTAAGAATACCTTATTTTTAATTAATCACATTGTATTAACCCTTTCCGTGCCGAGCCCTATTTTGGGTATATTTTTGTTAAAACTAGCTAGGACAAACTTTAAACGTCAATATCTTCTGAACCAAAAAGATATTATATATAACGTTGGATAGCTGAGAGTCTCCTCTTTCTTTTTAGGCCCCTTCGGGGCCGCCTGTTGGCGGTGGTGGTGCCTGTAGGCAGGGTGGTGTGGCCTTTTTAACAAAATCGGGGCTGACTTACTTGACAGCAAACTGCCCAGTGGTGCGGCTTCAAATCAATCTTTTTTGAATTCTATTAGCTAGAGAACAAAATCTAGTGTAACTGAACCAAGTTATTTGTATTTTCGTTCACTCAATGTCAAAATATGACCAAAAAACGGTCAAAATCTCTTCCAAAAGACCAAATTTCGAAATCTTTTGTGTTGCAGCTGAATGTGCATTTTACTTCCGTCAAATCAGGCCACAAATCAAGATTTCAATTTGGAAATAGAAAAGGCAGGAGGGCTTGTATAGCCCATGTCGGCTATACATCGGCCCTTAAAGGGTTAACATAATTTCTAGATATAAATATTATGAATTAGAGAAAAGAAATTCCATAAAAAGTTGAATTATAAATTCAAATAATTATTACATATATATATTGAGATATTTAAATGTTGAATTTGGTTTTGCAGGAGTGAAAATCATAAACATTTCCGTAAACATTTCCAGTGGACACAAGACGTTTTTTCAACGTTTTTTCAACGTTTTTTCAACGTTTTTTCGACGTTAAATCATTGCGAAGATGTCGGAACAACGTTGAAAAAAAGTCTTGTGTCTGCTGGGTCATTACCACAGAAGTCCAATTGTAACTATACTGGGCCACAATTCTTTCTTTCAATTAACATAAAACCATAATATCAAATGACCATAACTAAATGACTAAATGTGTATATTTTGACTATTTTTTGTCTTTGGAATCTTTCCACTTACGTTAGAAAGAAACAAATAGTTAAATTTATTTTTATGAAAATATTTCCTTAATTGCCCTCATGTAGAAACCAGGACAGTATCACTTATTTACTTTTTGTTTCTTTCATTGTGTCATCCTGGTTTCTATACGTATTAAATGTTTTTACTGACAACTTTTTTGCAGAGAATTTGACGAATAATTTGCTTGATTTATTTACTCTTTTTTATCACCATCATTTTAGAGTGAGACAACGACAGAGACAGGCACAGGTACCAAGACAGCAACAGGAGCTGGTGCCGCTAGTGCTGGAAGTGCTGGTGCTTCTTCCGATTCTGAATCTGAAGCTGACACCAAATCTAAAGGCGATAGCACCTCCTCGGGTGATACTAGAGGTAATGAGAGCTTCTTATGTTAGTTAGCTTGATATTTGTTTTACTTGCTTTCTTGAAATTTATTCTGTACTTTAAACACCCCTGTGTCTGTGACCCACTGAGATCCGCCCCACTGGTCACCCAAGTAGAAAATCGAATATTCTCTGCGTTCATCTATCAAAATGTCTATACTTATCTTATGGGTATGTAGACTCATGCACGTTCATAATAATTTTAGTATTGATGTCTGTTTGATGGTATTTTGCACACGGGATATGATTAAATTTTGTATATTTTTCTTTTGGTATCATTCAGCTGAAGGAGGAGCAAAGGGACAAGGTCAAGGTTCCAGCGAAGGTAAATTTAAAAAATATAATAACTTAATAACTTAACGGAATAACTTTAAATTAAATTGTTTTATAATATTTTCTTGATATAATGTACAATCGATTTAAAAACGACGGTATGTGCGGCCAAAAATTGGACCTTCAAATTCGGTCTCTTACAGTGCAGTGCAAAATTTGCCGACAAATCGACCCTTACAGTGCATTAAAAGTGCATTTTTCCCAATTTTAGCAAAGAAATTCAAAATTTTCTCAAATTTCCTATCCTTACAGTGCACCTGGATTTTGTCAGCACCTTAAAAAACCACCCTTAGAGGCCGCACATACCGTAGGTCGGACCATATGAGTGCACCCCCCCCCCCCTCTTCGGGGACCGTAGCGGGTCCCCTCACGCTTTAACAATTTTTGTAAGAAAGTTCTCCACATAATTTTACTAGTAAAGAATTTTTAATCATATTGAAAGTTATGGCTTGGAACACGAGATTTAACGTTTGGCTACGTTTCGAGAGATTCTCCCATCATCGGGCAAAGTGGAAGTTGTTTTACCACATATATATTGAGACTTTGTGACCAATATGTCTATCAAAGGGTTGACAAACTCAAGAAAATTTATTAATCGTTGCCTCTGCTTATAATTTAACTAATTGGGGTGCTCGCATAATCAGTTAAAAAATGAATTAAATATTGATATTAATTTTTCAGGTAAAGGTGGAAGTGATTCAGACGCAGGCGCTGTTTCCAAATCTGGAGCTGGTTCTGAATCTAATGCCAAATCAACTGATGGAAAGAAAGATAAGAAAGAAGGTGGTGGAGGCGGGGGTGGGGGCGGAGAAAGCGGTTCTAATGCAGGTGCACAGAGTGGCTCCAACACTGAGACAGACACAAATAGTGTAGCTGCGCTTGGAGTACGTGGCAACATCGACTCCAAACAGAACATCGGAATTGGAAGTCAGTCATCTACGGGGACTGGAACGAGCACGGGTGCTGGTAGCGAATCAGAGACGACCTCAAGCGCAGGTGGAGGGGCTGGATCGGGTGTTTCCACGGGCAGTAAACAAAACAAAAAAAACGTGACTGATGATAAACAAATAAACAAAAAACAAAACATGGGTCAGAATCGGAAAGTCAATGTTGATGCAACAAAGTCCGGCACGAAAACGACAAAAACATATAACGAGAACGAGCAACTTACGACAACCGTAACAACTACCGACTCTTCTATGGGATCGGGCAAGAAGAATGTCACCAAAAACGCCAAGAATAATAACAACAAAAATTCCAACAAACGCGATAAGACTGAAAGGTAAGAATGATTGGAATTTTCTTATATTCATTTTTTTTGGTCTTTGAAAATCAACAATATTCGGGTACACTTTGGAGAGTCTGCTAAAATGCGTGGGTGTGTGGGTTAAAAATCTATGTGGGGTGAGTGGATGCAAACCTTTTTTGATTGGCTGTGTGGGTCCTAATTCTTTGCATGAATCTTTCACCCAAGGTTTCCTCTTTGGAAATTAACGTTTTTGTTATGATTGTTATGATACTGTGTAGCTACCTCCATAGAACATTGGAACCTGTGGACTAAATTGATTGCAATCGTTAAAATGAAACATCAAGGAAATTTGCTTTCTCTTAAAGAATCCAAACAGAATCCAACTATTCTTCCAGATAGTTGTAAAAACTGATAATTTGCTAAATTGACACCATACATGTAATGAAATCTTTTCAACGTTGTTTTAACGTCCAAATAACGTTCTACAACAAAAATGATGGGGGCTGGGAATTAACAAAATTTTAGGGGGTACATTTGATTTCAGGGGGTACGTTTGATTTCAGGGGGTACCTATTTTCTCATTGTAAGGTCTGTGGGCTGAAGAAATCTTCAGTAGCAAAGACCAGTCACAATCCATCAAGCACAATCAAAAATAAATTTAGCAAAATAAATTGAAAGCCTCAATGCTATGAGATTCATGGGTGCTTAGTAAGGATTTCCTTAAATTACACGAGGTGCCACATCACAGGGGGTACCTATACGAATGTCTACTTTTAGGGGGTACCTAGATTTCAGGGGGAACCTATATTCTTAGGGGGGGGGGGGGCTAAAACCTTGAACGGTGCCATGGTATAGTTTTGTGTTTTTTCTCATTTTGTAGAACGAACGGTCTTTTGCCAAGTAGTTGCATCGGAATTCGAAATGCAAACCCAAACGCACGAAGTGGAAAATATAAAATATCGACGGGGAAAGAAACCACTGAGGTTAGGGGTTGCATTTTCTTTTACAAAAAGGATAATACCTGAGACAGAAGGTACAGAGTGATGACTTCCATATAAAGAATATGTGCAAAAGCAACACTCTCTGTCAAGCCAACGATGTAGAAATAATGCTGTATAATATCCAACTTGCCTTCATCCTCAAAAACATCCGTGTTACGGTTGTAAAAATATTAATGACATTTATCGTAATCGTAAAAAGTACAATTAAATAAAAACTTCCTTCGTCTGCAGTCTTTTATTGGATAGAATCATAGTCACAAGAAGAGATAGTCTGGAAACGCTTGAGATCCTATTGGCCGATGTTATTGTTTACAAAAATGCTAG